>CM038723.1:11425553-11563053 GCA_021613375.1 Megaleporinus macrocephalus | reverse complement strand
CTCTCTCTCTCTCTGTCTCCTTCTCCCTCTCCTTCTCCCTCTCCCCAATTTACTTTTCTCTTTCTGTCTCTTTCTCATGTTTCCTTTCTCACACTTCCCCTCTTCTCTCTCTCTCTCTCTCTCTTTCCATTCTTTGTCTTCTTCTCGGTCTATCAGTCTCTCACTCTTGCCCTCTCTTTCTCTCTCATTCTCCTTTCTCTCTTTCCCCTCTTCCCCTGTTTCTCCCTGTCTCATTTTTTCTCTCAATTCTTTCTCTTCCTCTCTTTCTCCTTTCTGTCTGTCATTCTCTTTTTAGTCTTTCTTCCCTTTTTCACTTCCCTCTCTTATCCCCTTCTGCCCCTTCTTTCTCTACATTTCCTCTCTCTCTCTCTCTCTCTCTCTCTCTGTCTTTCTCACACTTCTCTCGTCTCCCCTTTCCCTCCTACATCAACCCTCTCTCTCTCTCTCTTTCTTGAAGTCAGTTTCTTTAAACTTTTTTCTTCTCTTCCCTTTCTCTTTAATTTTCTATTTCACTTTGTCTCGCTCTCTTTCTCTTTTTGTCAGTGTTTTTTTCTCTTTCTTTATTTTTCTGTCTTTCTTATTGCCTCTATCTCTGCTATTCTTTTTTCTTCTCTCTCTCTTTCTATTTTCTTCGCTTGCTTGCTCTCTTTCTCTCTCTGTCTCTCATGGGCCTCTCTCTCTCTCTGTCTCTCTCTCTCTCACACTCTCACTCGCTCTCTCTCTCTCTCGCTTTCATAATTTGACATGTTTATCCAACTATTATTCCTCCATCAATCCGTAACGTTACGAAACGCCTTTTTCTTCACATTAGCGTTCTTTCTTCTCTCTGCCTTTCATCCGTTCTTGTCCTCTTCGCTGGTAGAGGAGGGGTAGAGGAGCCCTCTAGTGTAAATACGGCCCGACAGAAGCCTGGGGGGCACAGTAAACAAATGCAAATGTAATTACGGGGGAAATTTCATAATAAACTGTAACTAAGATGATTGCCATGCCTGCTGTTATCCATCCACTTAAGCCCTGCAATGTGTTTTTTTCCCTTTTATTGCACCAAGATGGAGCGTTTGTGTAATCATCATTGTGTGAACAGAAAAATGAGGCTGAAGAACGGAGAGCGTGAGAAAAAGGAAGGCTGGTGTGGCGCTGCGCAACGAGTTTGAGTGTGATGGTTTTCAGTATCATGAATGTGATAAGCAGTTCGGCACTATAACCTTGAACTTTTCCTTGAAAAGTCTGTATTTAAAGAGACTGACACTTTATTTGTGTATATATATATATATATATATATATATATATATAAACTTACAGTATTACAACAATAACTAACAATATCAGAAATTAACATCTTTTCATATGAAACTGCACATTATACATTATACAATTAATAGATTATTAAATAAATACAGTTGATCAGTCATTTATGTAGATGTTTGCATTATTAAAGCAAAACGATGAGAAAATAGGTATTTGTCTTATTAATTCTGTCATAAAATAAATTTATATTATATTATATTATATTATATTATATTATATTATATTATATTATGTTTATTTAAAAATATTAATATTTTATATAAGTTAACTTTGGCCAAGAAGACCTCAATATCCACTTATACATTTGGCTTAGTGCTTAACCCCTGAATGTACTGTACCAGACAGCCTAGTGTTTGTGGTTGTAATATCATGATACATTCAGGTTTGGCTGCTGACATATTTGTAAAGTGATAACTTTATAGGAGTAGTTAGTTAATGTAACCAGTCTTCCCCTCCTCCCCAAGTCATTTTGATCCATTTCTTTTGATTCATTAATCATAAAATTGGCACGCGATGTATAAAACAACAAGCACCTTCAAATTGTCCAAAAAATATGACATTCTGACAGGAGCTCATTGCTTACAATGCTTTATCTTAGCAATAAGTGTATTTTCACCAGTATGAACACCAGATATCATTAGAACAGATGTAAATAATCATAAATATAATACAAAGTAGCATGAATATCTTTTTGTGAGAGATGTAGATCATATCTTGAGCTCCAGTTTGAAGAACAAAGTGTAGTTCCAGATTTCTCCTGGACGCCCCAGACACTGTATGAATGTATTCAGTTCCTTCAGCAGCAATCTTGATTTAGCTTAATGAAGTACTGAGCAGTCAAAGCAGATATTAAATGAGAACTGTCAATAATACTGGGGTGTTTCCACAAGGAGAAGCTTGGAAAGGGTTAAATAAACACACTGACATGTAAAAGCAATACTTACTGTATTAATACTGTTTGAATATTTTAACAAAGCAAGTAAAAGCTTCCTTCTGGGCAAAAAAGTGATTAATCGCATTTCAAAACTTTTAATAATGGATAATCAGCACATTGTCTTTTGTGAATTATTATAAAGGGCCACTTAAGGTTGCTCTTGCTGTTCTCTTAATTTGTGTTTGTTTGCTGGACTGTGCTTGAAGTGCCAGGCAAACTTGCGACATTTAGCCAGAACATCTTCAAATCAGCTGTTCTACGCAGACTGTGGGACGTACATTAATTATGACGATACCTATATATATATATATATATATATATATATATATATATATATATATATATATATATATATATATATATATATATATATATATCGTTACTGTCCAATGAAAAACAAGCATGTCCAAAATTGCAATTTTACAGGAGAGACCAAAAACATACTTTATTTTTAATGTAAGTCAATGGAACCAGAATTCTTTTACAAGCTATTTTGCAGGACTTCTATTGGTCCATTCATCATGAAATTTTCACACAATGTAAACGACCCAAATGCTCAAGTAATGTAGAAAACTCAAAATCATTGATATATATATATATATATATATATATATATATATATATATATATATATATATATATATATATATATATATATATATATATTTATATATATATATATATATATTTATAAACTTCCCATAGTTGCAGAAATACCTGCTTTACAATATTCTCATCTTTTGAAACTATCACCCTGCCAGCTTGGTAGCCTGTGAGAAACCTAGAAAGCCAGATGGAATTATCTAAAATGGGGAGAACATCCGATCATGACCTCAACTAATGAAATACTAGTGTTGAAGGCAGCTCTGTGGGGGAAAACCTTCATTCCCAACATAAGTTACCATCATTTGTAGGTAACTGATAGTGTAAACTAATGATTAAAAACTAAAATATATCAATAAACTTCTTCTTTCAAGAGGGATGGTCTTCAAACACACTGAAACTGAAACCGAAACAAAAAAATGAAACCTTAAATTGAATGTTCAGTAACAATCATCACTTCACATGCTATCGTATCGACATCGACAGTTCAGCATCGTGACAGCCTCAGATCGACTAGCCGCCTCGTGCTTATACTTTTTCTCAGCTGTCACGACCGATAAAGTCATCTCGGGCGCTTCCGATCCGTTTGATAGCCCTTTTCCGATAAGACGTGACGTTAGGAAGAGAGCGCGGGGAGGAGAGAAAGGCAGAGAGGCGCGCTCGAGAGAGAAGATCTCGGAGAGGCGCCCGTGTTTTTTAGAAGCGAGGAGATTTGAAAAGAGAGGTGGATGTGTTTGTCATCTAAGACACTGCGGAGTGACAGTTTTACATTAAAGCGGGTCATTATATTTCCCCCGCCGCCACCCGAGATGACGTTTTTACAAAGTGACAACTTTTACAGTTTGATAAATCAAATTTATGCTGAATAATGCGCGTCAGGCCTGTCAGCCAGAGCCACGCGCCGCCGAGACACACGGGCTCCACATTCAAATTTCATCCTATTAGCATTTAATTTCTCCGTAATCCTACACACGCGCGCGCTTACACGCCCGCTACCGAGAGCAATCTATATCCCTTTATAACTTCCTTACCATACAATTCGTCTTTCTTGACAATTAAGAGGGGCAAATCTAATAGCTGGGATATTGGAATTACACGCCTCTTTTTTTTTTTTTTTTTTTTTTTTTTGGAGCTGTGTCAAAAATACAAGTGCTGATTTCCACTGGAGCTGTCAAATCTCCCACATCCCACTCAAAATCACCAGCTATTGGTATAACTAGGCTGATCTCTCTCATAGTAAAAATTTGATGATGTTGCCAGAGAAGTTCTCATCATTTCCTCTAAGTTAGCTGTCATTTCTTTAAGGGATGATTTCATTTCACTCAAGGCGTACGATGCTTTTCTTGTTGATGTGTTTTGTCACTGTCCAAACAAAAACAAGCATCTTCAACCTGGTAACTTTACCAGAGAGTGTTAAAACTTTCTTAACTTTTAAGCCTGTATTATCTATGGGCATTTTTGCATATATGCTGAAATTCACCTTTAAATTCACTTGCAAAATGTTCAGAACGATGTCAGCTCTCTCCATATAAGTCATTTCACTTAAAAGCTGTAAATATGAAGTTCTTTGGTCTCATTTTCTAGTCTTATTTTAAGTTCTTTGCATAAGTTATAACAGAAAACAAAGAAAAACCCAATAAAACAACCAGACCAACAATTACATGTAATGTATTTATACAGAAGTGGTCCAACATTTTTTTCTAAAAGTATGTGCACCTACAGAATTATCAATTTGGTATAGTTAGTAATTAGGATCAGCAGAAAATTATTTGCTAATGCTCATTAAGATGGAAGAGAATCCCAAACTACTCTAATTAGTTTAGATTTCACCAATGTTAGGCAGGTAGTGTACCAATGGGCTGGGGAATTCAACACCAGTGTTACTCTTACCTGGGGTGGTCATCCAACAAAATTGGCCCCAATTTGACAAACAGACTCAGAGAAACATCTACGAATCTGCAGGCCTCTATTACACAGTCTAATGTCAGTGTTCATGAGTCCACAGTCAGGAAAACACTGAACAGGAATAGGATATATAGAACAGTAGCATGGAGAAAAACACTTGCCTTTTTTTCCCTAAATGTCCTAAAGACCTCCTGGATGAGCCTGAAGACTGTTTATGTGGACAGGATCTTTACGGCTCAAATGTTATTTTTGGAAACACAGCATTCTAGTATAAAGACCTCATTCTTAATTTGAAACATGGTGGAGGCAGTACCACTGTTTGGGGCTGTTTGCTGCTATTGAACCGGGGCAGTGGAGCCATGAATTCTGGATTGAAAGGAGAAACTCTGTGGGAGAATGTTGGGTCATCCATTGTTGAACCGAACCTCAACTGAAGATGGGTCCAATACGTGCATCCGAAATCGACTACTTACCTACTACTCAGTAGTGAAATCAGTAGGCGAGCGTGGCTAGTATGTCTGAATACTCAGTAGTGAAATCAGTAGGCGAGCGTGGCTAGTATGTCTGAATACTCAGTAGTGAAATCAGTAGGCGAGCGTGACTAGTATGTCTGAATACTCAGTAGTGAAATCAGTAGGCGAGCGTGACTAGTATGTCTGAATACTCAGTAGTGAAATCAGTAGGCGAGCGTGACTAGTATGTCTGAATACTCAGTAGTGAAATCAGTAGGCGAGCGTGACTAGTATGTCTGAATACTCAGTAGTGAAATCAGTAGGCGAGCGCGGCTAGTATATCTGAATACTCAGTAGTGAAATCAGTAGGCGAGCGCGGCTAGTATATCTGAATACTCAGTAGTGAAATCAATAGGCGAGCGTGACTAGTATGTCTGAATACTCAGTAGTGAAATTAGTAGGCGAGCGTGACTAGTATGTCTGAATACTCAGTAGTGAAATCAGTAGGCGAGGGCGGCTAGTATATCTGAATACTCAGTAGTGAAATTAGTAGGCGAGCGTGACTAGTATGTCTGAATACTCAGTAGTGAAATCAGTAGGCGAGCGTGGCTAGTATATCTGAATACTCAGTAGTGAAATCAGTAGGCGAGCGCGTCTAGTGTGTCTGAATACTCAGTAGTGAAATCAGTAGGCGAGCGTGGCTAGTATATCTGAATACTCAGTAGTGAAATCAGTAGGTGAGCGCGGCTAGTATGTCTGAATACTCAGTAGTGAAATCAGTAGGCGAGTGTGGCTAGTATATCTGAATACTCAGTAGTGAAATCAGTAGGCGAGCATGACTAGTATGTCTGAATACTCAGTAGTGAAATCAGTAGGCGAGCGTGACTAGTATGTCTGAATACTCAGTAGTGAAATCAGTAGGCGAGCGTGACTAGTATGTCTGAATACTCAGTAGTGAAATCAGTAGGCGAGCGTGACTAGTATGTCTGAATACTCAGTAGTGAAATCAGTAGGCGAGCGTGGCTAGTATATCTGAATACTCAGTAGTGAAATCAGTAGGCGAGCGTGGCTAGTATGTCTGAATACTCAGTAGTAAATCAGTAGGCGAGCGTGGCTAGTATGTCTGAATACTCAGTAGTGAAATCAGTAGGCGAGCGTGGCTAGTATGTCTGAATACTCAGTAGTGAAATCAGTAGGCGAGCGTGGCTAGTATGTCTGAATACTCAGTAGTGAAATCAGTAGGCGAGCGTGGCTAGTATGTCTGAATACTCAGTAGTGAAATCAGTAGGCGAGCGTGGCTAGTATGTCTGAATACTCAGTAGTGAAATCAGTAGGCGAGCGTGGCTAGTATGTCTGAATACTCAGTAGTGAAATCAGTAGGCGAGCGTGGCTAGTATGTCTGAATACTCAGTAGTGAAATCAGTAGGCGAGCGTGGCTAGTATGTCTGAATACTCAGTAGTGAAATCAGTAGGCGAGCGTGGCTAGTATGTCTGAATACTCAGTAGTGAAATCAGTAGGCGAGCGTGGCTAGTATGTCTGAATACTCAGTAGTGAAATCAGTAGGCGAGCGTGGCTAGTATGTCTGAATACTCAGTAGTGAAATCAGTAGGCGAGCGTGACTAGTATGTCTGAATACTCAGTAGTGAAATCAGTAGGCGAGCGTGGCTAGTATGTCTGAATACTCAGTAGTGAAATCAGTAGGCGAGCGTGGCTAGTATGTCTGAATACTCAGTAGTGAAATCAGTAGGCGAGCGTGGCTAGTATGTCTGAATACTCAGTAGTGAAATCAGTAGGCAAGCGTGGCTAGTATGTCTGAATACTCAGTAGTGAAATCAATAGGCAAGCGCGGCTAGTATGTCTGAATACTCAGTAGTGAAATCAGTAGGCGAGCGTGGCTAGTATGTCTGAATACTCAGTAGTGAAATCAGTAGGCGAGCGCGGCTAGTATGTCTGAATACTCAGTAGTGAAATCAGTAGGCGAGCGTGGCTAGTATGTCTGAATACTCAGTAGTGAAATCAGTAGGCGAGCGCGGCTAGTATGTCTGAATACTCAGTAGTGAAATCAGTAGGTGAGTGCGGCTAGTATGTCTGAATACTCAGTAGTGAAATCAGTAGGTGAGTGCGGCTAGTATGTCTGAATACTCAGTAGTAAATCAGTAGGCGAGAGCGGCTAGTATGTCTGAATACTCAGTAGTGAAATCAGTAGGCGAGCGCGGCTAGTATGTCTGAATACTCAGTAGTAAATCAGTAGGTGAGCGCGGTTAGTATGTCTGAATACTCAGTAGTGAAATCAGTAGGCGAGCGCGGCTAGTATGTCTGAATACTCAGTAGTAAATCAGTAGGCGAGAGCGGCTAGTATGTCTGAATACTCAGTAGTGAAATCAGTAGGCGAGCGTGGCTAGTATGTCTGAATACTCAGTAGTGAAATCAATAGGCGAGCGTGACTAGTATGTCTGAAGACGCTGGCTATATGGTGGACGTAGTACATCTGAGCTTGTGTGGCTACTAAAACTCGCCTACTGAAATTATCCACAAGTCTGCTGCTCGAGCAGTACATACTGGCTCTAATCTAGTACCTACTGACTAGTAGGCGACTAATGAGAAACTAATGAGTCTAAAAACACCAGTTACTCTACAAAGAATGGCTAAAGGAGACGAAGTCTCAGCTCTCTGTATATAATGCTCCATTTGACTTGGAGTAGTGTGTAAAGCGATGTGAAGCGAGATACATTGGATGGATTGTTTTGCTGCCTGAAATGAGTTTCTCTGAAGTTTACAGAAGAAAGGGAATGTGTGTAATATGTTCTCTGCCACTTGCCAAAGATGCTGCAGCAACTTTAGCGGCTGTGAACGTCTTAATCGCTATCTCACATCTGTCTCACATCTGGATCAAAGGATTCTAAAGTGATGAGTAATGTCCTTAGGGATTGTCCATTGGGCCGTTTCACTCAAACAATAGACAGACACACAAAACCCAGCAATCACAGGCGAGAGGCTGATGATGGACACTCAGATCCACCAGTTGCACACAGTGACAGGCATATAATACATCTCAGTACATCAGATATAGTACATCTCAACCCGTCCTCATAGGCCCCTAATTTCGGATGTGAGTCTCATTCGATCTTTTGGTTGGATGTGACCCCAGAGAGTTAATATAAGTCAGTGTATAGGGTTTTTATTCCAAGTGATTTTGGAGTATTTCTATTGGTCCATTCCTTATGAAGCGCTCACCCAGTGTAAAGGAGAGCTGCCTGGTTCAAATGATGTAGAAAATGAGGAAATGGAGATGTGGGTTTGTTTGTTGGTTGATTTGTTTGTTTAACAGTCGATTTGTTTCTCTTGATTGCAGACGCCAGCCGAGCAGGCCAAGGCACGACTCCAGCTGGTGCTGCAGGCTGCAGGTAGGTGACCGTCTCCTGTTCCTCACGTACGGCAAAGCAGAGGAACTTGGCAGGAGCCAGAATAAAAAGAAAACTTACATAAACATTACCTCCTGATTAATAATTAAACAGACGACATTAAAACTTGAGTGAGATTGTGAGAAATATAAATTTGTAGGCCGTATGGAACCAATTTAGTAGCCAGCTTTGGTGCCCCCTTGCCAGATTCCATGTTTTGTTGATATTCTGGGTGAAAATAAGTGAACACCTCCTCTACAGAGAACACACTCCTGCACAATGTAATGCACAAGTGCTATTTTATTTTAATTATGTATATATATATATATATACACACACACACACACACACACACACACACACACACACACACACACACACACACTCTACCGGTCAAGAGTTTTTGATCACTACCAGTCAAAAGTTTCAGTACACTACGTACCAGCCAGTGTTTTAATATATATATATATATATATATATATATATATATATATATATATATATATATTTATATATATATGTGTGTGTGTGTGTGTGTACCTTAAGGCAATGGAATTGGTGTGGCAGAAAATAAAGTGTGAAAGCCCACCAACACAGTAAAGCTAAACCTGTTCTGTTTGGAGAAATTGGCCAAGATAGTTCAATGTGCAAGAGCTGATCAAAAGTTTGGTTAATTATTGTTGCTTATGAGGTTCACATTTGTCATTTTGTCATTTACCCTTTATTTGTTTGGTTGGATCTGTTTGGTCAGAGTTATATGAAGATATGATAATATTTTATGTCAGATGTATGTAGTAAAAAGCACTGTACATACATCAACCAGCAGCAGAGTGTTTCAGCTGCTATTTAAATGAGGCACAATACAGGGCAGTGTTTATTTCACACACTCCGGCTCTCCCTGTGTCCCACTAAATCCCGTGGACTACAGTTCCCAGAATCCATCACACTGCGACGTCCCTGTCCGTGTCCCACTCCAACCAATTGTGAACGCTTTCATAGATCCACTTCCCCTGAGTACTAATTTGCGTCACCAGTTTATTATTTCTTTGTGTGTATTTAAACCTGTCTGTTTTGTCATGTCGTTGCGAAATATTGGCAACTAATTTGTTAAGCATACCTAGCGTTCATTTGTATTCCGTTTTTTTCTGGTACTGACCCTTTTTTCCTCTATGGGTCTTTTTTTTTAAGCGCGTTTGACTCGTTTGGACAGCGTGACAGTTTATATATATCAGTCTTAATGCAGTGATGAAAACAATCTGTTTTCCGCTCGTTTTGGCATATAAAAATAAATGCTGGAAAGTGAAATACAAATGTAGAATAGAAACTCTTAATACATTGGGAACAAATAATTTAAATAAATTGTTTCTTCAATTAGAAAACCAGCAAAACTTGACTGGAGGTGTTTAAACTTTTGCCTACAACTGCATTTATTTGTTTGTTTAACACTGCCAGCTTAATTTCACGTCTTTGGTCACCAAACCATAATTCACTGCTTTTTCATTTTGTCCAGCTACCGAAGGCCTGTAAAGTTAAATTCAATCAAATTAGAATATACATTTCCTTTACTAACTTTACATTTATCCTGGACTTCTGATAGACTGCCAAAACAAAGACAACAAGCAGAGATAAATTCAGTAACTTCTACAACTTCACAAAATCACAGTTCTTATGTTTTCTGCTGTTATGAAGCTGCAAAACACACAAAAAATAATATTTGAACACATCAAAGGTTTAAATTAGTGCCTGTTAAGTTACTGTACACTTTATTGGTGTTGCACCAACATTGTATCTGTACTAGCAGCAATACTACTAATGCCTAAACGCAGGATCTGCATCGCTGAAGGCAATACCGCTACCTATGACCAGCGCCACAAAGCCGTTTCTGAAGTGCACCCATGCTGATGTATAGACAGAACTTAACAGCAGTATAAGGTAGAGATGGACCGATCAGTGTTTTTGAGGCCGATTCCAATCGCCGATCACCTTCCAGCACGATCAGTCGACAGGGCCACATGTAGTTATTAGCGCAAGCAAGTCATAAAACATGGTCTAAACTGGTTTATTATCATTTTTAATGAGCTCATATGAAACAGCATAATATTTTAAACAAACTAACAATAAATAAAGTAACCGTCTGTTCATACCAGTCAAATCTGGTCTGCACGGTTTTCTGGGTTGTTGCTGATACTCACTGTATTCAGCCGCGAGTGTACTCTTAAAAGCCGTATCAGATTAGTAGTGTTAAATGTCTTTGTCTTGGTTCCCCAACGAGATAAGGTTAATTTTGCAGATTTTAAAAACGCTCTGGATGAGTCTGTGTCACACACGGCAACAAGCTGCCAGACGGATGCAAACTGTTCTCGCGAGGCGCCGCTTTAGTCAGTCTGTGGAAAAGAAAGGGTATGTGTTTCCACCTAGCAGTTCAAATAGGAATTGCAAGGATCTGGCCGGAGGGGGTTTCAATGAGACGCTAGCTGGAAATAAAAAAATTAAGCTAATTTGTTTAACACCATCGATCGTCTCTCGGGATCGGCTAAACTGGAAAATATATCGGCCAATCACAGATCGCATATTTTGATAAAAAATTGGCCGATACCAATACATAGCCGATCGATCTTACCATCTCTAGTATTAGGTGTGGGATGATAAGTGGCAGTAAAAATGCTCATGGCTGAAAACAGTGTGAGCTTCTTACTTGATTCTCTGAGCTTCTTTCAGTAGTGAGGGGGGGGAAGGAACTGCCGGACTGTTAGCATTTAGCCTTTAGCTGTGATTTAGCATTTAGCTACCCTGGCAGCCCAATTGTAAAAGCTTTAAAATAACACAGAAAATAATTCCGAAATCTTTTATTTTAGATTCTTCTGGTGGCCTTGATGCAGCTTTGCACACTGTAGATGTTGCTTTGTGTGAAGCCACCTGAAATGCTTTTCTGACTGAACTGAACACATTAAGACCTTTGTTGTTGCTGAAAAGTCTTAGTTGGGTAGACATTCAGTGCATTTTAGATAAAAATATACATTTTTTGTTTTAGAAACTTAATATGTAAACATATTTCTATTTCTTTGGCATTAATTTAAGCATTTAAGCGTAGTGCTGTAAATCGGTCATGTGTTGCCACTCTTGTCTGGTACTGTACAACATGATCAGGTCAGGTCTGGGCTGTAGCAGTATGTATATTTTCAAGTTCTGTTCTGTTCTTTTTCGATGCCCCGCCCCCTTACCTAACACTAATACATCTGATTCAACCAGTCAGAGTCTTCTAAGATGGTCATGTGGTTGAAACTAGACTCCACAGCGAAGTAGCTCTCTCTCTCGTACACATGTCTGTGTCCAATCCTTGAATCTGTTAAGACAGATCTTCAAAAACGTTCACACAACTAATTCTCGGGCCATTATTCTCAGATCACTGCGCTCACTCAGCTCTCATTCATGTTAATCAGGCATAACAGTCCTGTCACGGAAGAGTAAGACATATCTGTATGCAGTGCTGTGGATCTGAGCGCACACTCATGGGGGTGTTGTGGGGGGGTCCTAGTGTTTCATTTCACTGAGCTCTCAGCAGCTGGACTGCTGTTTCCCTCATGTGCACCAGAGCAGTATGTGTTTGGTAGAGTTGTACAGATACTGTATTGGTCTGGGAGCAGATTCTGGTCATAGCAGTATCAGTATGGACAGGGGTCTAATGAAATGAGCTTAAGGTAGCGAAAGCCTTCAGCCTGGATTAAATCTTTAGCCTGGCCTGTGGCTTCACTTGCACTGATTACGGTGCACCTCCACGTCCTTTTGCTTAAACAAGGTAGAGTAATCTTTACAGAGCCTCAGCTCAGTAGACAGAACACTCCTTTACCAGACTTTTAAAGTTGCAACCATATAATTCATATGAATATTAAATAAATATCAAGCTAGCTGGGGTAGATAGAGTTAGTGTTAGTATCGATAGTAGCCAAAACTCAAAAATCATGTAAGACATTGGACAGTTATGTCATATTGGTCAGTAAAGCACTGTCTGTATTGTATTAAATAATTATTATAATTATAAATCCTTAATTAAGTAAGTCTTTCAAAGTGGTTTGGTGTGGAATGCGCTAGACAAGTTTTGTTTTGTTCACAGTGGTGGTGATAGGAAGTAGACGTCCACCTCTAAAAGCTTCATCACAGGATGTTATTACATGAAATCATTATGAAGATGCTGCCTGATGCCTGAGGCATTGTTTGATGGTAGAAATGCGAATGCAGGCATAATAGTCCCCCCAAAAAACTAAAAGAAACCTCATAAACACCCAGGAGACCCTCTTAGGCTGTAGTGGATTTGGATAGTAAATAGAATGGCTGTGTTTTGTGTTGTGGATATGTTGTCCCCTGGGTCCTATCACCTGTAGAGTATAATCAAACCACTCTGAATGATTGTTCACCTCTCAATAACTGAGTAAGGCAGGAATCTTGCATTATTATATAAATCACAGTTCAAATCCTTCTTATCATCAGTAAACAGAACAAGAACTTCATTACATTCAGTGCTTGATGTTTTTGGCTCTGTGCTCTTTCACCCAAGGAGCATGGTAGTGCTTGTAGTTACTATATAATAAGCCTGATGATGTAAGAAGCCTGGTATTTTAAGAGATTATTGAAGCAGGGCTGTCTTTAAAAGGCTTATATAATTTGTTAAAGCTTTTATATAACCTCAGTTTTTGAGTTTCTGTTTATTTTCTTTATCTCTTGTTGTTAGTTATTTGGTTAAATTGCATCACTGTTTGGGTCATGTTTATTCTTGAATAGAAACATATGGGATTAGTGAATAATGTGTAGGTGCAATATAGGTGGACTCTTTGGAGACAGTACTCCCACCTACTGCAGTGAGAAAGGGCGATAAGTAGAGAATGAATGGAAGGAATGACCCCCCATCTGGAATCTTGTGCTCCTGAGCGTTTGGGACATCTGGGCAGAGATAACAGTGTACACACACAGACTCATTAACTGTCCTTTATATCAGTGGTGTTTATATCTCATTTTATTAATATGAACATTAATTGAGCTTTACAATATACAGAACTGTTTGTCTGCAGAGAAATAAAACAAAACAAAATGTCATTTCACCCGGCCCAAACTTTTGTGTCCTGCTGGATGTGTATGTTGTTGGGATGAACAGTTTAAAGTTGTTATTCACATTCTGAAGTCAAACCTACTCCCAAGTAAAGTAAGCTCACATCCAGAGCTCTACAGTTCAATCCAAAGATCTAGATCACACCCAAAGCTATCCAACATAAATCGTCTATGAGCTAATATCCAAATCTGTTTAGTCTAGTTCTAGGGTTAGGATTAAGTTCTTGATGACCAGCTCACATCCAGAGCTCTAGAAAGATCTAGAAACACAGTTTCCATCCAGAACTGTAAAAATCCAGCTCTAAAAATCTAGAAAAATAGTTAATGTACACATTTCTACACTCTAGACGAACTAGATCTAGAAGAACAGCTCACATGCAGAGACATTTTGTGTAACATTAAAGATCTAACAGAAGAGGTCACATCCAGATTTCTAAGGTCCAGCTCAAAAGCTTATCAAGAGCTTATCAGTCCAACTCTGAAGGACTCTGGAGTGGCTCATGTCCAAAGCTAGGCCAACTAGCTTGAGAATGTCCCATCCAAATATGTGCAGTCCACCTCTACAGATTTTGTTGAGAAGGTCATGTCCGGATTTCTACATTCCACCTCTAAAGACCATGACGAGATGGTTGTGTCCAGATTTCTACGGATCTGGAGGAGTGGCTCATGTCCAAAGCTAGGCCAACTCTCAATATCTTGACTTGAAGGTCGTGTCCAGGGTTGTACAGTCCACTTCTAAAGATCTTGAAAAACGGATTTAAAAAATGGGTTATGTCCAAAGATCTTGACGAGAAGGTCATGTCCAGATTTCTACATTCCACCTCTAAAGATCATGATGAGATGGTTGTGTCCAGATTTCTACAGATCTGGAGGAATGGCTCATGTCCAAAGCTAGGCCAACTCTCAATATCTTGACTTGAAGGTCGTGTCCCGGGTTTTACAGTCCACTTCTAAAGATCTTGAAGAATGGATTTAAAAAATGGGTAACCTATTTTGCAAAGATCTTGACGAGAAGGTCATGTCCAGATTTCTACATTCCACCTCTAAGGACCGTGGCGAGAAGATCATGTCCAGATTTCTCTAAAGCTCTAAAGATCTTGAAGAAGCAGAAAACCAGTGCAGTTGTGGTGAAATATCAGTAAAAGGTAACCAGTACAATAAATAGAATGTCAGTATCGGTAGACATACTCCAATAAAAAAAGCTGGTGAGGTCTGGGGGAGTGAGTTTTTTCTTTTTTTTTTCCGTTTTACATGTTTGTAGTGTGTATATCCAGCCCTGTGCTTTCTGCCGTGTCTGTGAACGCGGACGGCAAGTCATATTTCACCCTGGAACGGAGAGGGAAAGTCATCTTTCATTATTGGAGTTGTATATATTCTGCCTTGCGCCATTTGAGGGCTTTGATTATGAACCAGATGTGACGGCCTGTTATTACATTTTAAAGCGCACTCCTTATGTGTGCGCCGTGTGTGTGCGCTGTAGCCCAGCTGTCAGTTTGTACAGGAAACATATTAAAGGTACCACAAGTCGTACATCATCTGTGAGCCACCCACCCATGAGCACTGCGAAACACATCCCAAACACATACACACATGCACCCACGCTCGTACCGTAACAGAGGGAGGGGAGATGAAGAATTAGCTCCTCAGTGGCGTGGAACATGGAGAGCCACACTGTGTGTGTGTGTGTGTGTGTGTGTGTGTGTGTGTGTGTGTGTACACATAAATATATATATAGACACACTCACCAGGCACTTCATTAGGTACACCTCCTTGTTCCTACACTTGTTTTCTATTTTATCATCTCCACTTACCATGTAGGTACAACTTCATAGCTCTACAGTTACAGATTGCAGACCATCTGTGTCTCTGCATACTTTGTAAGCCCCCTTCAGTGGTCAGGACCCCCACAGGGCCACCACAGAGTAGGTATTGTTTGTGGTGGATCATTTACAGCACTGCCGTGACGCTGACATGGTGGTGGTTGTTAGTATGTGTGACGCTGGTGTGAGTGGATCAGACACAGCAGTGCTGCTGGAGTGTTTAAACACTGTGTCCACTCACTGTCCACTCTATTAGACACTCCTACCTTGCTGGTCCACCTTGTAGATGTAAAGTCAGAGACGATAGCTCATCTTTCACTGCACAGTTGGTATAGGTCATGCTGTAGTCTTCATCAGTGGTCACAGGACGGCTGGATGTTTTTGGTTAGTGGACTGTTCTCAGTCCAGCAGTGGTCCTGAGGTGTCTATATGAGAAAAAACAAGCTGAAGAAAAATCCACAGGTGTTCCACTGCAAGAAGGCAACGCAGCACTGTGGGTCTGAAAGTCTGAACTTTGGAGGTGTGGCTGCAGGTTTCTTGGAAAAATTTTAATTTCTTTGTAATTTGTCTTTTAAATATATGTTTTTAAGTTTTATTATTAATGCAGCTTGCTTTTAATGGGACTGTAAATGAAACCAATTGAAGGTGGTCTCTGACTTTTGCACACTACTGTGTATATATGAATAAACTGATATAGTAGTCCTGATGTCCTGAAGTGTGGTACAGAAAAAATGCACGCAGAGGAAAAGAGGAATAGATGAGAGAAAGAGAGAGATGCTGACAGGCTCTCACAGTTTGCAGCTTGTGCTAATTTCCTCTGACTGGCTGAGGCCACAGTTGAGTAATTATTGTTTATATGTCTGTGTGACTGCTCTCTGATCAGCCTGGAGTCTGCAAGCATCAGCAGACTGCAGGCTTCATTAACAATATGTACATTGTGTAGCTAATAATAACATGAGCAACTCGAATTGTTTTCATTTTTTTAGATAATAATAGGTGACCCCTATTAGAAACTGATAAACAACAACATAATAAATGAGTATGAATGATGACTGACCAAATTTAGACTTCCAGTTTTTGCTACTACTATTTTTAGTTACAGACTCATAAGTAAGTAAATTACAAATTGCTCACTAATTTGAGGTTTTACTTTTAGTTATGTTTGTGATGATTTGTGGAGTTAGCTTCATGGGTCTTATGGATCTAGTGTGGAACTAAGGCAGCAAATTCCCAACACCAAATATTTTTGGCTGAACGTGCTGCATCAGTGATGTAGGTATGATGATCTAACGAGTCTGGGTTCCTACTAGGGCTGTAAGAAATTATTGAATATTGTGATATTATGTTTAGTGATACTGTATTGATTCTCAAAAACACATTATCGATTTTTAATTAACAGTTTACATGCAAAGATTCCTGGCAGATTACTGTTCAAACCTCTGACCACTAGATGGCAGGGTTAAAATCCATTTTTAGCTCCACTCCAACATTAACAAGCAGCACAAGGGCGCAATGCTATTGTAAGCATTGATAAACCTGTTCATATAGTCGTGTGTTTTAATGTAGGATTTTAAAAATCACAATATATAACTTTGCTTGCAGTATCGCAATATATTGAATTGTAAACACTTTATCTCAATATGTATTGTATCATCAGCCTCAATTCTTACAGTCATAGCCTTGGAGCATCCAAGTCTTTCAGATATTTGACAATGTCCTTGTGAAACATCAAGCAGTTCTGCTGGTAAACCAATAAGTTGGAAACAAAAGCAGATCATTGCTTTAATTCAAGGCCTGTAAAGCTGGATCTCTAATGTTATGCTTTGATTTAAATGTTAGTTTCTTGTGAGCTGATGGTTTGCATCACTATCGGTGAAACTTTCTTTAAAGGGACTGTTGCCCCCTTTAAAGACCCAAGCGTATTACATTGTAAGTCTTATTATTTTAGTAGACAATATATAATAAAATAATTAGTAATTAAAATTAATTAGTAGCAGTTACTGCATCATTTTAATAACCTAACCACATGGCTAGAGTTCTGTGTAGACGTTTTCCAGATAAAACTCTTCTTGTTTGAAGTCCAAATAATTGTCTACTTGCCTTTTTATACACACACCTCTGGAACCTTCCACCAACATCGCACCCCACTTTTCACAGTAGGTGTGACGGAGCTGTTTGCTAATAAGTGCCAGATTTTAAAATGGAAAACCTTTTCAGAATAAAACCTTTATTTTTATTTAGTAACTGTGATGGAGTTAATCTTTGCTTTTCCGTTTAGAGTAAGAAACGGTGTCGCTTTAAGCCGAATTCGATCACATGCTTTTATTAGTTGCGCTTATTGGTCACTAGTCTAAACATGTTATCCTACAGCCTGTGCAGTGTTTCACTTTTATTAAAAGTGCTCTGCACTTTGTTACTAAATGGACACTTTATGGTCGGCCCTCGTAGCGCAATTACGCCGGCTCCCCAGTCGGCCGAGCGCTGCTAATGTCCTGGTAATGAGAATGGCTCGGCCTGCGGAAAAGCCGGCCTCAGATGGCCAGATGTATGAGTATTAAAAGCTGTGGTGTCTCTGGATATCCTCTCTCTCAGAATGGCCCATAAGCAGGGTTTTATGGGCCGGCAGAGAGGGAAGCCGGCGGCCCCTTTCAACCGGGCTAAGGAGGGACGTTAGCTTACAGACGCTCAGGAAGATCTGAGTAATGCACACACACACACACACACACACACTCTCAGGCCTTTCAGTCTATACGTCATGAATGTTCTCCATGGCAGTGTTTCCAGCCGTGGTCCTGGTGAGGTGAACCTTGTTAAGGATACTTACATTCAGATATTCAATACATTACAACATCATTGCCATTAAAGGCTCAGTATACTGCACAACTACTCCCATTAAAAGTAACTCACTTCCCATACAGTAATACTGCTATATAATAACTCTGCATTATGTCACTGCCATTAGAAGTAAATGATTACATTACCGGGTGACTACCATGCAAAGTAAATCAATACATTACAATGCGGCTGTCATTAAAATAACATTTTGCCAATGTTACAACATTAACATTGTTCAGACTTAACTGTTCCATTACAACGTTTGTGTCGTAGTAGCTTGTACAGTGTTACTTTCATTCAACTTTTACTTTACATCGCTGCATTAAATATTTAAAGGTGACTTGATATGTTATATTACTGCCATACAGAGGCATTGCAATGTTATTATATATATATATCATATATATATTTATATATATATATATATATATATATATATATATATATATATCATATATATGATATATAAGTATCATTATATAAGTCTCATTATAGCATTACTGCAATTAATAGTTACTTCTTGCATTTTAACATTGATAATATTTAAATTCTTCTATTCTTCTATTGTATTATAAGACTTTATATATGTGTACATATTGCAAATTTCTTTTTTGTTGTAAATTATTATTAGAGTGTTTATTCTTCTACCTAACTGGCTGCTACTGTAACTGCAATTTCCCCCTGGGATCAATGAAGTATTTCTGATTCTGATCATTATATTACATCACTGCATTTAAAACTAACTTTTTACAGCATTACTATATTTATATGTAACTTCATACATTGTTACATTGCGACCGTTGAAAGTTAATTGTTGCAGTGTTACTTCCATTAAGAGTAACGGGTTGTATTGTGATATTTCTACCATTAAAAGTAACTTACTACATTATAACACTGCATTTTAAAAGTACATTACTAAATTACTAAAATAAAATTGATACATGGTGACAGTACTACCATTAAAATTGACTGTTGCATAGCAGTGTTACTTCAGTTAAGAGTAACTTGTTGCATTGTGATATTACTATCATTAAAAGTATAGTTATTTTTATGAAAAGTAACAAGTTACATTATGATGTTGCTGCCGTTAAAAGTAACTTGTTGCATTACAGCCTTACTTTCATTAATAGTAACTCACATTACATCCCTGCATTTAAAAGTAAGTTGTTGGACATTACATTATTGTCAATACAAGTAAACTGGATACTTGACTGTCATTCAGAGCAATGTTTACATTATAGCTTTCCTGCCTTTAAAAGTAATTTTTTGCAAAAGTGTTACTGTTATTAAAGTAACTAATTACATTACATCACTACCTTTAGAAGTGCCTGCCTATACATCACTATCAACAAAAGTAAACTTGATACATTATATCAGTACCCTCTAAACTAACTTGTTACATTACGACATTGCTAACATTAAAGTAATTCTTAGATCAGATCACGACCATTTAGGGTTTTTACATGATATTTTAAAGTTACTGTCAATAAAGTAGCTTGTTACTTTACAGTGTCACAGCATTTTAAAGTAACTTGTCTCACAATGCTACTGTCATTAAAAGTACCCTTAAAAGTAACAGAGATCACCCTACCTCAGTTTTCTACTTTCAGTTCCAAAATAAAATTTAAATTAAACCTGAGACTACTTAGGGTGGCAGTATATTTAGCAAGATATGAACCTCTTTATATTAAATGTTATCAGTATCATACAGCCCTATTGTGAGTCTTTCTTGGATTTTGGAGCGCATTGCTAACTTTCCGTCTCCTCGGCCTCGCCTCGCCGCTCGTGGGAATCGAGTTAGCCAGAACTGTCTGGCATTCTGAGTTCATTCCCCAAGGCGTTCTGCACTTCTGCTGTCTAATTGACTCGGATGTGTTTCTGTGAAATTGACACAGCGTGTCTTTATAGGCTAATCAGTGCGACTCTGTTTGGACTGTCGTAATGCTGTAGACATTTAAGAGCAATTTTGGTTGTTTAGTTCTCGTGTGTGAGCAGCTTCCAGGCTGTTTGTGTGCAGTCACGTTTGATGAATCACATCTGCGGAGGCTCCCATTGACAGAGAGGTAAGCATTTGTTTGTTGGCGCTTGTGTTGGGGCTGCACTGTGTTGTTTGATCTGTTGTGATGTTGGCCTTTGCAACACTGATATCGCAGAGTTATGTCAGGAGGTCTCCTCCAACCAGTCAATGTTTTTTTTTTCTTTGACCAATCACAGTGCCAGTTGAGTTTCTATGAATCGAGACATTCATGCTCATGCAGAAATCCTTCTTTTGGTCACCAGTAAGGCAAGAAAGCATTAAAGTGCTTTCTGTTTTCCCAAATAAAGCTTAAAGCTGCCAGAGAATGCATTTATTCAGTGTTTTAAATAGTTCTCTGATGTCTACTTAGAAGGTATTTGTTTAATTGGGTGATAAATGCACAGATATGGATCTCATGAATAGAGCTAATGAATAATTTGAAGTGAAAATAAGGAAAATGTTTTACTATGCTAGTTACTTGGAGCCTTCTAGTTGTTAACGGTGCCTACCAGGTACTAGGGGCATAAGAAAATATCAAAATATCGAATATCGTGATATTATCTTTAGTGATACTGTATCGATTCTCAAAAACACGGTATTGATTAACAGTTTACATGCAAATATTCCTAGCAGACAGTAGATCATTGTGTGTTTTGTTTAAACCTCAGACCACTAGTGTTGTAGTACATTTTCATCTCCACTCCAACGTAAACAAGCAGCACAAGGGCGCAGTGCTGTCATAAGCATTGGCAAACCTGTTCAGATAGTGTTTTTATAGTAGGATTTAAAAATAATTGCCTGGAATATAGCAATATATTGCAATATATTCAATAGTATACGTATTGTATTAGGTTCTTGCCAATGCACAGCTCTACTAGCTACTTACTTTCAATATTAACACAAAGTAAATGAAAGTTGTTACTTATTGTGAAACTTTTAGTTTAAGATGATCCGCTTCAGGCAGCGAACAGTGCTAAACTCACACAGCATGGCTGCTACTTACAGGTCAATGTTGGGGTTGTGATGCTAATAACGGTAGAGCTGCTCGTCTTTTCAGTTTCTTTAGTGTTAAACGCTGAGCTGAAGCTGCTTAATATTTGTTTAAGAAACTGACTGGAGTGAAACAAGCAAACTTTTTCAAAACCAGTAGCTTGTTTGGGAATTTTCCATTGAGCCTGTAGGTGGAATGGAGCATAAGATTAAGAAGCTGCCAAATAGAAAGCCAACTTTAGCTTCATTTAAAGAACATCAGCCATGTACGACTGGCAGGAAATAAAAAAGTGTCAACGTTCCCTGCACGGCCTGGACCAGTAGACTTTGCCACGTCGTCCACAAAATACGCTACCGTTGACATTGATTCGCTGAACGTGAGGTGATGTATGCAAATTTTGGGGTTGTGAATATTATTGAGTATTATATGTACCAGTTTAGGGCTGTGCTGGATTTTGAAATTGGCCCGGATTACCAACCTCTTCTGTAAATGCAGGAGTTGTACTTGATTGGGGAACAACAGTGTTTGGGGTTCAGGGAATGTCAGTTCTGCACACTGACGTTTCCCTAGTTAACAGTCTGCGTACAGTTTTACGTTCTGTTCCCCTCATTATAGTTTAGTATCTTTATCGTTTCTGTTTATACAGTCTATGTATGGAAACTAACCTGTAAAATCCAATACATGTATATATATTCACCTATTCAGCCTAAATCAGTTTAGTCCCGCATACTCACACTGAAGTAATAAAGAGTGTTGAGACTGAACAAGGCAGCCTGTGAAAACAGCTCATCTATATAAGTCAGTCTTATAGGGACAGTGAACAAAACAGCCTGTTTACGTATATAGGATAAAGAGAGGTTGTAAATGGCCATGAAATAAAAGATATATTAACTCACACAAACATCATATATAACATCAAACGGCATAGACCACCCTTTATTTATGTAATGTCTAGTCATTGAACATCTTAATAACACCTTTTATTGCTTTCAGGAGACTCACTCCTAGTTTATCTCCAAAGATCAGTCTTAGATATCGGTTTAATGCTTTCTGTTTCTCACCATCCAAATAATCCCAAATACGTTCCTTGATGCTGAGGTCTGGACTCTGGGGTGGTCAGTCCATTGTTCTATCATCACCTTTGTTTGATTTGTCTATATCTCCTTTTCTCACTGAGGAGCTTTTTAAACAGCTGCACATCCTTTCAGACCCATAGCCCTCAGAATGGAGGGATAGACAGAAACACCTGTGGATGTGTTTAGATCTGAAGCATGAGTGGATATATATATATATATACACTACCACTCAAAAGTTTGGGATCACAGTGAAATGTTCTTGTTTTCAATGGAGTATCTTCTTCCTTAACACAATAATGGACTGACGGGTCTCTAAAGAAAGTTGTTTCTTTCTGGTCATTGTGAGTCGGTCAGCAAGCCATCAACTGCTGATCTTCAGATACTAAACTAACCTAGAATGTTGTTCCCTTTTATACTCACTTATTAGTAGAATGTTTTTCAGCTGTGCATCACAATTGAGGAAGAGTGTCCTAACAACCAATTAGCCCAAAAACATCCTTAACTTGGATTGGTGGCCGTACCAGGAGATTTAGACAGAGGACTGAGAATTGCTGATAATAGGACTATATGCAAAATAAGCCTCTATACAAAAATAGACTTTAATACAAACATTTATATTCTTTAAAAATCATCTAATACACTTACATTCATTGTGAAATAAACAGTATTGTTTGTGAATTGCATGAAAAATTGCATGAAATGAAAATCCTAAACTTTTGAGCGTATATAGTGTATAGTGTAGTGTATATATACTGCCATTATGCCCCTGTAGGGTAGCCACAGCGAGTGCATGCATTAGCGTCCAGGCTAACAGATGAGCCGCCCTGAAGTAGCTGATTGATTTTCAGAAGTAGAGGCTTGTATTTGTGATGTCACAGTAATGAGCTCGTCTTGTCCTCACTTGTTAGCCGTGTTTACTCGCTCTGTGTGCGTTTGCTGCAGTTTTTGTGTTTCAGTTTGTTTTTCAAATTACCGAGTTTATATTATTTACCTAACCCCCAGATAAACAAGCTAGCGCATCACTAAATAGTACTGACCCCCCCTCTCTCTCTCACTCTCACTCTCTCTCTCTCTCTCTCTCTCTCTCTCTCTCACTCTCTCTCTCTCTCTCTCTCACACTCTCTCTCTCTCTCTCTCTCTCTCTCTCTCACTCTCTCTCTCTCTCTCTCTCACTCTCTCTCTCTCTCTCTCTCTCACTCTCTCTCTCTCTCTCTCTCTCTCTCACTCTCTCTCTCTCTCTCTCTCTCACTCTCTCTCTCTCTCTCTCTCTCTCTCTCTCTCTCTCTCTCTCTCTCTCTCTCTCTCTCTCTCTCTCTCTCTCTCACTCTCTCTCTCTCTCTCTCTCTCTCTCACTCTCTCTCTCTCTCTCTCTCTCTCTCTCTCACTCTCTCTCTCTCTCTCTCTCTCACTCTCTCTCTCTCTCTCTCTCTCTCTCTCTCTCTCTCACTCTCTCTCTCTCTCTCTCTCTCACTCTCTCTCTCTCTCTCTCTCTCTCTCTCTCTCTCACTCTCTCTCTCTCTCTCTCTCTCTCTCTCTCTCTCACTCTCTCTCTCTCTCTCTCTCTCTCTCTCTCTCACTCTCTCTCTCTCTCTCTCTCTCTCTCACTCTCTCTCTCACTCTCTCTCTCTCTCTCTCTCTCTCTCTCACTCTCTCTCTCTCTCTCTCTCTCTCTCACTCTCTCTCTCACTCTCTCTCTCACTCTCTCTCTCTCTCTCTCTCTCTCTCACTCTCTCTCTCTCTCTCTCTCTCTCTCTCTCTCTCTCTCTCTCTCTCTCTCTCTGATAGAGCAGATGTTGGCAGGTTTTGGAATGGTAATGTTTGTGCCATGCTTTAAGCCCCCCCTCGCTCCTCTGTACACCCGCCAGCCGCTTCGCTCTCTCGCCTTTTCTTCTCTATTCCCTCGCTCGCTCGTTTCTTTTTTTTTTTTTTTCTGCCGAGGTCTCCGGAGATCCCTAAATCCTCCCTCGGCCGCGAGGGTGTGTGTGTGTGTGTGTGTTGATGGACTCCGGGAGAGTGTGTGTGGAGCAGATCATCCCCGCGTAAGCTGCTCAGGGCCTTTTGTGGAGGGGCCCCAGCAGACCTGTAATGAGCTCTCAAGCTCTCTCGCTCTCTCTCACTCTCTCTCTGTCTCTCAAGCCCTGCCCCCCTCCCGCTTGTGGTCCTCTGTGAAAGGTGAAAGCATTGTGGTGATATGTTTATGGGTCACTTCCTATTTGGCCTTCTTTGTGTGGGCGTTCGTGTGTTCGCCAACATGCAGACCCCCGCGCTAACGCAAATGTACCTTCCCCTAAACTCGACTGGATACAGTCGCACGGGAAGGTCGAGCAGCCGCGCTCAGACTCCATGTTTTGTTGATTTTCTGAGTCAAAACAAACGTCTTCTGTAGAGAACAGCAGTGTGACTGTTGGACTGTTTTTTTCTGCTGATCTGGAATCAGTAGAACGTAAATATGCCCTACAGTGGACACTTTTTATTTATTTATTTATTTATTCATTTTTATTTTTATTATTTTTTTCAAATATAAAATCACACTCTGTTCACACTCCTCACACTCTGTTCACACTCCTCACACTCTGTTCATACTCCTCATACTCTGTTTCTACTCCTCATACTCTGTTTATACTCCTCATACTCTCTTCATACTCCTCATACTCTCTTCATACTCCTCATACACTGTTCATACTCCTCATACTCTCTTCATACTCCTCATACTCTGTTCATACTCCTCATACTCTGTTTATACTCCTCATACTCTCTTCATACTCCTCATACACTGTTTATACTCCTCATACTCCGTTTATACTCCTCATACTCTCTTCATACTCCTCATACTCTCTTCATACTCCTCATACTCTCTTCATACTCCTCATACACTGTTTATACTCCTCATACTCTCTTCATACTCCTCATACACTGTTTATACTCCTCATACTCCGTTTATACTCCTCATACTCTCTTCATACTCCTCATACTCTCTTCATACTCCTCATACACTGTTTATACTCCTCATACTCTGTTCATACTCCTCATACTCTCTTCATACTCCTCATACTCTCTTCATACTCCTCATACACTGTTTATACTCCTCATACACTGTTTATACTCCTCATACTCCGTTTATACTCCTCATACTCTCTTCATACTCCTCATACTCTGTTTATACTCCTCATACTCTCTTCATACTCCTCATACTCTGTTCATACTCCTCATACTCTGTTCATACTCCTCATACTCTCTTCATACTCCTCATACTCTGTTTATACTCCTCATACTCTCTTCATACTCCTCATACTCTGTTTATACTCCTCATACTCTCTTCATACTCCTCATACTCTGTTCACACACCTCATACTCTGTTCATACTCCTCACACTCTGTTTATACTCCTCATACTCTCTTCATACTTCTCATACTCTGTTCATACTCCTCATACTCTGTTCATACTCCTCATACTCTGTTCATACTCTGTTTATACTCCTCATACTCTCTTCATACTTCTCATACTCTGTTCATACTCCTCACACTCTGTTTATACTCCTCATACTCTCTTCATACTCCTCATACTCTGTTCATACTCCTCATACTCTGTTCATACTCCTAATACTCTGTTCATACTCTGTTTATACTCCTCATACTCTGTTCATACTCCTAATACTCTGTTCATACTCTGTTCATACTCCTCATACTCTGTTCATACTCCTCATACTCTGTTCATACTCCTCATACTCTGTTCATACTCCTCATACTCTGTTGACACTCCTCATACTCTGTTCATACTCCTCATACTCTCTTCATACTCCTCATACTCTGTTCATACTCCTCATACTCTGTTTATACTCCTCATACTCTGTTCATACTCCTCATACTCTGTTCATACTCCTCATACTCTGTTCATACTCCTCATACTCTGTTGACACTCCTCACACTCTGTTCATACTCCTCACACTCTGTTCACACTCCTCACACTCTGTTCATACTCCTCATACTCTGTTTATATTCCTAATACTCTGTTCATACTCCTCATACTCTGTTCATACTCCTCATACTCTGTTCATACTCCTCATACTCTGTTCATACTCCTCATACTCTGTTTATACTCCTCATACTCTGTTCACACTCCTCATACTTTGTTCATACTCCTCATACTCTGTTCATACTCTGTTTATACTCCTCATACTTTGTTCATACTTCTTATACTCTGTTTATACTCCTCATACTTTGTTCATACTTCTTATACTCTGTTCATACTCCTCATACTCTCTTCATACTCCTCATACTCTGTGTGGTGGTTTGTTGGGAGATGATGAACAGGTTAGCTGTGTAGATCTTTAACAGCTGTTTTCTTACAAAGTCTGTAAACTGCTGTCTTCTGAGCAACGTCAGTCTTTTCAGATCCAGACCAGCTCCACACGAGTGAAGATGATCCTCGCCTAGGAGTTAAATCTAAGGTGGTAGACTGTAGACGAGGCTGGCGGTGTCTGAGTTTCTTCCTCTGGTGCAGTGTGTTCACTCACTTTCAGCTTGAGGTGTGTTGTTTAGGCCGCTATGCTAGCTTTAGCCTATGCTAGCACACAGTATGAGCACTCTCACTGCACACGCGCAGCAGCCTGTACTAGAGTGTGAAGTAGTGAACGTGTGGAGTCGAGGCGTTCTGATTGTTGTTGTTTCCCAGTCATTAGTGTACTTGTTAACGCCAGCTTGTGCATTGCTGACACAGCAATTCAGATATTGTCATAGACTATATATATCACACACCTCTAGTTCAGGCTATAGCAGTTTAACCCCAGTTCAGTCTTTTAGCTTTGCAGCAGCCAATCAGAGCAGAGCACCTTTACATATACGTCCTTCAGCTACACTAACAAACAGCCTGTTCTAGTAGGTAATAATTAGAGGTTATGTTAAAACAAGTAATTATGACTATTGTCTGGTGCATAAATAGCAGAAATGGACCTCATGAGCCAAATAATGAAGGAAAGTGTGGGTTACGGGCCCTTTAATGCCTGACTTGACACCTGTAATTGATTGTGAGTCTATATTTGTCTCCGTGTGTTATGAAATGTAATATCAGGTTAAGTTATTGCTGTGTGTGCAGGTGTAGTGCAGCGCTGCTCACTTTGCTTTAACGTTTGTGAGACGGCTTCCTCGTGCCGAATGTGGAATTAAACTAAAATAAACGGGCGTCGCAGTCGTCTGCTCCCTCCTCTCGTCTGGCTGAAAGCGCCACTCACGCACCTCCCAAGAGGTCAGAGGTCGTAAAAACACAAACAGAGCAGGCCTTCAGTTAAGGGAGCTGTGCGCGTGTATCCTTTACACA
Source organism: Megaleporinus macrocephalus (assembly GCA_021613375.1). Lineage (NCBI taxonomy): Eukaryota > Metazoa > Chordata > Actinopteri > Characiformes > Anostomidae > Megaleporinus > Megaleporinus macrocephalus. The sequence goes on along the minus strand of CM038723.1, from coordinate 11,535,297 downwards.
GTATCCTGAACTCCTGAGATATCAAATACCAGCTCACTGACGCAGAGCGTGAGACATTCTGATGCTCGTTTCGTGGCTGCTGTAGTTGTTATTGTACAGTCACCGCCCCCGGGGAGGGGGAGGGGGAGCGGGACATTAGTACATTAGTGATGTAGATTTTGGAAAACTTGGCTAGCAGCAGACAGCTGGGTGTGTGTCTGTGTTTATTTGTGTGGGTGTGGGTGTGGTTGGAGGGGAGGTGGTCTTAAAAAATGCTTTGTAGATCATTACTTTTTATTTTCAGTGTATATATGAATGATAAATTCTGATTAATACTGTTATTCTTTTCAAACGCTTACAAATAGATACACAGCATTTTGATGCCTGTGTGTGTGTGTGTGTGTGTGTGTGTGTTCTTCTAGAGGTATAGTTGTATAGTACAGTCAGATTTTTTTGGTAAAGTGAGGACATTTTTATGTCATTTTCTCCAAAAATCAAGTTTTTTTAAAAATCTATTAGAGCAGAAAATTAGTCTTTGGGGTACTAAGGTTAAGGTTAAGGTTAAGGTTAAGGTTAGGGTTAGGTTTAGGTGTAGTATTATTTAGTTATAGGACAACAAAGATCAATAGAAACCTATGGATGACCTCACTAATATAGTAAGACAAACGTGTGTGTGTGTGTGTGTGTGTGTGTCTCTGTGTGTGTGTTGGGGTCTAATTCTGGTGCAGTAAACGGGAGCATTAAGACCCCCAGCCCCAGCAGGAGGCCATTCACTCCACCAACAGCCAGCAACATCTGTTAGCTCAGCAGACCACATACATGGAAGGTGTCACCTTCCCCCCTTGCCATCACCCCAACACACACACACACACACACACACACACACACACACACACACACACACACACACACACACACATACATCCATACATGCACACGCACACGTGCACGAGCAATACTGCAGTGAGACTAAGAGACTAACATATATAACATATATCTGTCTCTCTCTCTCTCTATCTGTCTCTGTATCTGTCTCTCTATCGATCACTCTTTTACCTGGTCACATTTCTGCACATGTAAAGCATTTATTTATTTTTTATTTGCTGAATTAAACGTAATAACAAACATAAATACGTCCAAAGCTGTGGCACGTTTACATATATTTTATGATGTCCTAACATATTAAACACTGAACAGATGTGCACTGAAAATCAACAGCAGCATGTTATATAAGTAAGTGTCTTTAAACCATTGCTTATGACTGTCTGTGCAAAAGCAGTGTGTTAATCTGCTTATCTCAGTAAGCATTGCTCAAAAAGTCACATTACAAAACAAACATTCCTATATTTACTATTTACCATCGGGTAGTTTATTTATTCTTCATATTAATAGCTTTCAAAATAAGAGTAACTGAATTTACTGTATTTATGTTTGTTTAAACTGCCCATATAAATGGTAAGACTTCTGCACTGTACTGTGTGTGACGCTGTGCAGTCGTTAAACTCATTTTTATTTTATTTTTTGTTGGTTTTTTTGGTTCATTGTACAAGATAATCACATGATGAAGTATTTTGCCCAACCCTAATTTCTTCCTTCATGATCTGATGCTAGCGCTGCCGTTCTCTCTCCACTCGGCTCGTCTAAAACTCTGTTTTTAATTGTGTTCTTCCTCTCAGACACCCCCTCAGTTTCATCTGAATGAATGTGCGGCGCATACGCAGTGTGGCAGCAGTGCGAGTCGCCGTCCTCCAGCGTCTCTAATCTGTGTAGTGTCACCGTGTACCATGAATATAATACACCCACTCTTTTTTGTTTTTTGTTTTTTTTAGGACACATCCTTCATTTTCATCTTCCTTTTCCTGCTCAAATGTTTCACTCTATTGTCTGATTACGCTCGCTCTTCCCAAATGTCTTCTTTCTAAGATCTCTCCGCTGCCCTCATTTAAGGCTGGGCGCCGAAACAAGTGTTTTCTTAAGTTGGAAAGTTTTAGTTTATGCTTGGATGTCTGTGTTTAATGCTTTTTAAGACTTGCGTTATTATTTTTTAATTTGCTTTGAGTATTTATGGGTTGTTTTGAGCTTTGGCACACAAAAGGTTTACTACAAAAATGTATTAATAATAAGAATAATAATTCTTGTTATTGTTATAATAATAATAATAGTGCCGTGTTAACAACAAGGACATAAATAAAAGGTAAAATAAAAAAAAATAATACTAATTAAATTTTACAAATGCAACAAATCCAACACTTATTTAAAAACTAGCTTTTACACTAGAAATCATGCTGTAACTAACAACTATTTTGTCTATCACTGCTTCTGCTAGTTGATATTTTTTCATAATTTATCAATAATTTAATTATTTTATATTTTATAATCTTGCACAAAGCTGTGCTAGGAAAATAAATAAGGTGTAGGTCGTATTTATTGTGCTAATCCGTTATTAATGATTAATAAAATTCATCTCACAAAACAATTGCATGAAATAAAACAATAAAAAAAGGTATAAAAATAAAAATCATGTTTAAGTGCCAGAAAAAGTAAATACATATGCTTCTAGTTGTTTTTGAAATTGTTTATAGAGGAAACCTGATGAATATTGAATTGTAACACGTTCTGTCTGTGGGTTAAACTCCACATCCACATGTGAACAGGCTTACAAACTTTACCCGCCTCATCCGTAAAGGTGGGATTCCAGGGGGCGCTTAAAGGTAGGCTAATAGTGGAGAGGCGCTCTGTAATCTGCAGCCTGCGCCCATTGATCAGCAGGATTTATGTGCCATTACCTCACTGTTCCAGTCAACAGTCGTAATTATACCCTTCAAAGGTAGCTCTCCAGACCCCAAAATACCTGAGTAAGCTCTTATCACTGACCTCAGTTCAGTCACTTAGCTGTATTAGCCATAGCGTGACTGATGTCCCAGCCAGAAGCTGAAGAGATGTTTTTTTCTTTAGTATAGTAGTAGCCGGCTAGCCCGAAGCTTTATATATATATATATATATATACGGGGGTTCATGTCCGATTGACTTGTGCCGATGTTTTATGAGTCTGAAAGTCTATAGAACCCAATATATCCCTGCTCCGCTCGCAGTCTGACAGCTTTAGTGGTTTCCGAGATGTCTGATTAGACCGAGGACTCTATCAGGGCTACACCTAGTGTCTGCTTTGATAAGCAATTCATCTGCCAGCTTGTTGTATTTTTGTTTCCAACGCAAAATGTTTTAGTAAATTGTTTATTATGCTTCTTTTTTTTTTCTTAAAAACATGAATTTGCAATACGTTATAATGCTATGCTGCAACTGATGATTAATCGGATTAATCTGTTATTCGTGACCAATTGGTTTAATTAATAAAAAAGTTTTATAGCATCTTATTGATTTTTATTATCTTATTATCATCTTGCCTGAATATATTTAAAAGCTCTATTGGTGCTAAAAATCAGGCAGTAATTGTCCATTTTTTTAAAATAATCAATTATTTTAATAATCGATTAATCTGGTGATTATAGCACAAATAATTGTATTTTATTTTAGTTTTTAGTAGCATGTATTTATAATCTTGCAGAAAGTTGTCTTATAAAAACATACCAAATACATGCCACAATTCATGCTGCAACTAACAGATATGATAATCGCTTAATCTGTCGATTACTGTTACGATTAATCAATTGAGTTTTAAATCATAGTTTACACAGTTACGTAGTTTATCATCATGCACAAAATTCTCATAGTGTTTATTTATTTCAGTATTTATGCTCTAAACCATGCTGTTAAGTGTTAATCGTATTAATTGTAATCGATTAATATTAATCGATTAATCTGTTGGTTACTTCACAACTAATGGGGTTTTTTTCTATGTGCATTATATCTTGAACAAAGCTGTGATAGGAACAAATAAACACACCGTATATGTGCTATAAATCATATATTCATATACAGCTGTTGTAATATCCAACAATCTATCAGTTATTAATCAGTGTTTACACCAAAGGTATTAATACTCATGTCATGTTGCAATTAACAGCTGTGATGATCAATTAACTTAATGCTTAGATTTTTTTTTTTTTATATTTACCTTTTTATGAAAGAAACAAATCACAAATATTAAATATTATAATATTAATATCCTCAAAGCTTTTAACATTCCTTCCTTAAGAAGATAAGAATACTTGTGTTTTATTCACTAACAGCTGGTCGTGTATTGGCGTTTCATACTTTATAGGTGAAAAAGCCCATTTTCCATTCTTACAGACTCCTATTTTGTGCAAAGCTCTTAAGAAAGTGTGAACGATCGTGCTGTAAATCATACGGGGAAACATACCTCCTTCAGCTTTTCACCAGTGTTAGGGCCTTTTCTCTTGCCAAGACACTTTGTGCTGCGAAGTTGGTGAGTGCCTCTCAAGTTGTAGCTCTTGCTCCTGCAGCCAAAATCGTTCCTGCTTGGGAGCCACTGGGACCGCTTTCGTATGTGTGCATCATTACGTTTGAGAGAAGTCTGTAGGTAAGACCCTTGGCTCTCGCCAGAAAAGCTGTAAACTTATCAAAGCTGGAATTTCCTCTAGTCTTCCTTGTTTTTTTGCGGTTTTGGTTTGACTTGGGTTCTTCTACAAGGTGGACTGTCGTTCACTTGTTCAGTGCAAGTTCAGTTTTTGGTTTGTTTTCTTTTTACTGTTTTATTGAAACCTCTCAAATTTCTCCTGTGATTTAGATGCTTTTGCTCATGCACCTCCTCCACATGCATTATATGTAGAGGTCTGGTACAGTAGATGTAGCACCTGTAAGACATCTCCACCAGCTTCAAAGTTTGCTAATTGCAGCATTTCTTCTGAAATGAAGACGGAGAAGATGGTCCTTCTTTGCTGCAGTAACTGTATCTACTGCTCTGGGAAAGCTTTACACTAGATGTTGGAACAATGCATGAGATTTTGATTGCATTCAGCCATTAGTGAGGCCAGGCACCAATGTTGGAGGATCAGTTCTGACTCACTTCGGCTCATTCCAAAGGTACTGGATGAAGGTCCATCACTCCAGGGAATGCAGTTCCACTGCGCCACAGCCCAATGCTGGGGGGCTTTATACCCCTCTATCCCACACTTGTCGTTGGGCATAGTGACCTTAGGATTGTGTGCTTGTTGCTTCTGAGCACCTCATTCTATTGGCCATTGCTTTTCTGTGGAGATGATCAGAGCTGGGTATTACTCAAAACTCTTGAATTCATTTTTCCACAACAGTACCTTTATTTTAAATTACAATGCTAAAGTTCAGAAGTGAGTGAGTAGAGCTGGAAGTGGATGTATTTACTGCCCACTACAGATTGCAGACTAATCTTGACACGTGTTAACATCAATTACGCACGTCCTGAATAATTCAAGACATAATAATTTCATAATTATTACGAAATTATTATTTATGTATTTATTCATGTATTATTATTCTTATTCTTATTCTTATTATTATTTCTGAATAATTTCAATTACAATACCAAAGTTCAGAAGTGAGTGAGTAGAGCTGGAAGTGGATGTATTTACTGCCCACAACAGGTTGCAGACTAATCTTGACCCGTGTTAACATCAATTACGCACATCCTAAATAATTCAACACAGCCAATCAGAAGACTAGATTTGGGAATATGCATACTCTGATAAGATCAGCTGCTTAGGTGATGGAATTATACATTTGGTACAAATGTATTTATTAGTTTATTTATTTATTTGTTTGTTTTGTTGATACATGGTAGCAGAGATACACTTAAACTTCAGCCACTGAAAAGAAAGAAAAAGAGAAAAATGGCTGAATGTTTTGGAACTTAAACAGGTCTTCATCAAATTGTCCAAATTAGATTTAAATTAAAAAACTGTTTTAAAATGGTTGGTGTTTCTTTCTACCTGCTGAAATAGTCAGCACTTATGTGTTCAAACAGTTTGAGTGGTATCAGATCAACAGTTAAAACATATGGCAACTGTTTCACGGCTGTTAGAAAAAATAATCCTCCTCGATATACAAACAATACAGCAAAACAGGAGGAGCTTTGATGGCATCTGTACATCAGTTTTACAGTGTTATTGGAATAAAGCCTTGGAACAAATCAATGTAGCTCCATTTTTGTTGTGTTTAGTTAATAATATTACTGTGTAATTACTAATAATTATATGATTACTAATGACTGGTCTTCTCCTGTAAAGTTATCATTTATACTATACTATCACATATACTAGGGGTGTGCCATATCGTATCGTATCGTACACAATAATATCGCCAACATTTTTGAACTTTTCCCTAATTACCACATCAGGTACTACTTTTACTGTTTTTAGCAAAAGGAAAATTCACACTTTTCTCATTTCCCATTATATATCTACGAGAGACAGATTTTATCTCCAGTATCATTCACTTTACTTCAGTCCTGGATATATGGAGATATTTGGAGTGCATTATTTAGTATCGTGACATTCTGGATCATTAACTTCTGTTAAAATTTGATGAATTCTTGTATTTTTTAATCTCTCAGTTAGGGGTGTGCCATATCATATCATATGCAATAATAAAATTTAATTTTCATTTTGTTGCAGTAGTGTATTCTTGAATTATTATTATTAATTTTTTTAATTCAGTGTTTTGTCATATCACCAAGAGTATCGTTATCACAAAAATGAACCATGAAATATCGTGACATTATTGTAGTGCCATATCGCCCACCCCTAATATATACACATGCAAAGTTTTGTTCCAACAGTAGCCTTATGGTGCGTCATAAACGACTAAATTCAGTAATAAAGCTCATTACTTTAGAAGATTAAAGGATTGCATGGCACTTGCTGTAGCTCAATTTTAAAAAGTCTATGTTTATTTAGCAAATCTTTCTATTTGATCAGATTTTTGCCCACAATTCTTCGTTTTGGTGCGTCAGTGTCTGATAGTATTGCAGTAATTCAGCCAGCACTCAGCTCTAGGGGTTCCACAATATCTACACGGCTCTGTTTGGTGGTTGTGGCTCCTTAAGGTGGATGAATTCACTCATTAGAAATGCTCACGTAGTCGTTCTCCTAACGTACATTTTAATTGAAATTTTAAAAAAGCCGCAGTGAGTAACTTTAGTAAGGCAAGGTTGGGTGTCTGTTGCTAAATTCACTTTTTCTTCCATGGTTCGTGCTGTTTTTCATCAGCCTGAGCTCTTTGTTTATTACTCTCATCTGCCTCGATCGCGTACGTCGGAGAGAGCCGAGGATGAAGAGCGGGTCTTTAGTAGAGCGAGGTGAGTGAAATTGAGTGCGGCGAGGGAGTTGGCCGCGACGGCGGAGAGGTTGTTAAAACGCTTTGCTGAGAAGGAGCGCGGTGCTGGCTGCTTCTACTGCTGGCAGATTTCAAACAGCATCTGGTGGGCTCTTGAAACAGAACCTTGTGAGTATGTTCAAATCCAAACGGAATAATTTTAAACCCCCCTTCGCCACCCCCCCACCCAACACACACTCCTCTTCTCATTTTCTCTTCTTCTTATTGCTGTTGGTATTTAGAAGCACATGGCGATCTCTCTCTCTCTCTCTCTCTCTCTCTCTCGCTCTCGCTCTCTCTTTCTTTTAGCCTCAATATGTACAAATTACCATACCAGAAAAAAAAAGAAGAATATTTTTAATTTGCTGCTTTCCATAATTTTCCCAACATATGGTATAAATGATTTTGATGCAAATGTATGCGCTAATTATTTGCAGACGAAACCTCAAACAGGCTCACCATTGAAGTGGAATGAAAGCAAATTTGCAATCACCTTAAATTTTGCTAACCATTTACTGTTAAGTAAACTTTGCTAAGTAATTTAATTACCTTGGCCCGCTGGCTGGTGCTGGGGGCTTTTCTCGAGAGAGAGAGAGAGAGAGAGAGAGAGAGAGAGAGAGAGAGACAGAGAGAGACAGAGAGATTGTGTATAGTCAGTGCGTCCCCATGTGGAGCAGCCCATGGAGAGAAAAAGAAATGTTCCGAATTTCTTCTTGAGCGCTGCTTCATCTGGAACGTTTGTATGTGATCCGTCTTTGAAACCTTTATTGTTTTAACTTAATTAGAAGAAATTCAGTCAAATATCAGTTTCACTTACTGAGGGTGGACGATCCAAGTCATGATTTTTCTCTTTCTGGTTGTTTTTTTATTTTTTTTAATCTAGTGTTGTGGTGTCTGGGTAGAGGAAACTTATATAAATACGAAACTTTATTAAAGACTAACTTTACAGGAGAGGACAAAAACCTTTCTATTGGTCCAATCATCATGAAACTTACACAGGGTATAAAGAGCAGCGCTCATATGATGTAGAAAAATGAATATCCACAAAAATGGAGGTACATGGTTTTCTTTGGACAGAGATGATATGTACATCCATTCATGCACTTTAACAGGTCCCTGGTGACTAATATATAATATTTCTTGTTTTGAGATTGTTGTAGGAATATTAAAAGAATATTATACACAAAAATATATGTCTAAACATTTATTGTTTATATAATTAGCTTATTTAGCTGATTGATTATTCATATGTGTGAGATAATCAAACTATATATAACCAAAAAAATTGGTTAAATTGGTTGTAATGAATATATATATTGAAATATTGAAATAAGTCATTTGTATTATATATTATCACAGTATTGCTTTTCCGGAAATAAGGGCCTTGTATTAAGTTTTAAATGTCATAAAGATGCATTTTTAAATAGCACTGTGCATGTGCGTCTTCTATGATACATAATAATTAAATAATTATTTTTGTAAACAGCAGGCTTTTATTTGTTCAACAAAATAGTTTATTTTTAAAAAAAATTCAAACAGTATAAATACAGTAAATAGAGCTTTACATGCTTCAGTGTGTTTATTTAACCCTTTACAAGCTTCTCCTTGTGGAAACAACCCAGTATTATTATCAGTTCTCATCTAATACCTACTTTGACTGCTCAGTACTTCATTAAGCTAAATCAAGATTGCTGCTGAAGAAACTGAATACATTCATACAATGTCTGGGGCGTCCAGGAGAAATCTGTACCTACACTTTGTTCTGGCTTACAAAGTATTAACCACTTTACTTTGTATTATACTTTGTATTGTATTTATGCTTATTTACATCTGTTCAAATGATGTTCAAATGAGCTGCTGTTCTTACTGGTGAATTGCTCAGAGTTAGGTGCCTAAGACTTTTGCACAGTAGTGTATTCACTATAACATGCCATTGTAATGTTTAAGTAATGGCACCTAAAGTTGAATATTTTAACATATTAGCAGCCAAGAATGCTAATATCTACTAGCATGAATAGGAGGTTTTCTATTATATGTTAGCATGAAGATATGGACGGGGGCATTTCTCTTTCTGTGCTGTGAGGGATGTGAGTTCTCACCTTTACGAGGGAAACATGGTCTCTCTCTGCTTGTGGCTGTTGTGGTTGTTCACAAGCTCTGCTTATATGAGGGACTGCATTAGATGTGACTTTGGTCTCAGGTATTTGATCTGCAATTGTAATTTACAGTGTGTAGGTTTTATGATGATTGAACCAGTAAAAATGCTCCCAAATAGCTTGGAAAGAATTCTGGTTCCATTGGCTTTCATTGAAAGTAAAGTGTGTTGTAGCCCTCTCTTGTAAAGTTGGCATTTAGGAGATATTTGTTTTTCTTTGGACAGCGAGATCGCACTAGAGATCGACCGATATGGATTTTTCTGTAGCCGATGTTTAAAGGTCAGGGTCAGTCGATGGCCGATATGGGCTGCCGATTTTTTTGAGCAATTTTTAGAGCCGATATCTAAAAGTTTTCTGCTTTATTTGCTCACACTAGTAATAAGAAGTAGATGCACAAGATTTCTGAACTCAACATCATTTATTAAACAGAGACAGAGAGACGCTGATATGCTGTAATGACTCTCTTTATTCTTTCTTTAGTTTCGTTTGGCTCGAGTGCTGGAAGCTGAGTAATATCTGGAAAGCTCTGGCTGCTCCGGAGTGCTCGCTGTGTAACAATAACCTATGAATGTGTGTATTACACTAGAGCAGTTAGCTTTAGCCCAGGAGCTCAGGAGTAAAACATCTGCTCTGGTTCACGTCTACGTCCGAAACTAGAAACACGTAACCGTCTCGTTAAAAATGTCATTGTTCACTATATTTTATTCATTTTTACTTGTTTGGCCAAACAGTTCCATAGGTTTAGGCCTGGGGTCCTTCAAACACGGCAGCAGCACATTCCACCGCACCAATAACACGGGGCTGCCCAAACACCGATATCGGCTGATGCCGATATATATTTTTAAAAAAAGGCAAATATCGGCTGACCAATATATCGGTCGATCTCTAATGTGCACTACTACACTAGTATTCTAGGTAGAGTACACTACAGTGTATTATAACCCCCACCCCCAGCATTGAGCTGGTGGGCAGTGGATTCTGCATTCTCTGAAGTGATGGAGCTCCATTCAGTACCTTTCGAATGTTTTATAGTGATCCAGAACTGCTTATCCAACTTCAGTACCTGATCTCACTAATGGTGCTGTGGTTCAATGCAATCAAATCCTTATAGCAATGTTCCAGTATCTAGTGTAAAGACTATAACTGTAGTAATAGAGAACAAACTCCCAACTACTACCCTTCCTTTCAGAAGAACCGCTAGAGGAGCGGGTGTCCATGAACTTGGGTGCTTTCCTATGGCCACTGTCACTGTTTAGCTCATCTTAGAACATCTTTTGGGATCATTATCATTATTGGGAATTCGTTTGCAATGGGGCAAAGGGCACCCTAAGCAGTTTTCCTAAGTGATGTGTGTGGGGGTGGAGGGGTTGGGGGGGGTGTGATGTTGGACTATCTATTAACATGCCGCTGTTGACTTTATACCCTGTTAGTTTTGAGGCTCATTAGACATGCTAAGTCAATTGGACCGTCTGCCCTGGCGTCCACCTCCACCCATTACCAGAATATGTTTTTCATTAAACGGCCAAAGAGCATGGTGTGTACAGTCCCATGCTGTTACGGTGCGTGGACAGGGCCACCAGGGCTTTTTGATGGCCGGCCTCACATGATCAAAACCGACTAGTCCTGCCTTCTCGGGTGCCTTCAGATTGTTGTTGACAGCCTTAACTAGCTCTCCCACTGATTTCAATACTAAATAGGGCTGGAAGTTTGCCGGTAATTAGGAGGTGGGGCTGAGAAAACAGTTTTAGGGCACTTTTATTTTTTTGTTTTGCCTCATTCAAGCCCTAGTGAGGTTTTATTTTTTTCATCCCCCCCCCAACCACCCCAACCTCCCCACCCCTCCTCACGTTGGTTCTCCTCCATTTACACTCATTTAGCCCAAGTTTAAAAAGCCTGTCTTTCATACGCTGCCATTACTTACAGTAACGTTGAGGAGGGGAGAGAAGGGAGGTGGCGGGTGGGGGCGTGGAGGGTGGGGGGGGTGGATTTAAATTGAAGTAATAAAATTCTCTTTGTTTTAGTTAGTATTGGCCCATTCATCATCACTTTATTTAATACGAGGGAATAATTGTGCCATCCCGGCCCCGCCACTAATGGCTGTATTCGCTCGTGTTTTCTTTGTTGATCGAAATGAATGAAATTAGGATAAACAGCCTCGCTCGTCGTCTGTAATCAAGGCCTGATTAATGGCGCTGGCGTGTCAGCGCCGCTCCTCATTCCAGAACACCTGATATCTTTCCCATAAACAAGCGCCCGCTTGTCTAAATGGAGAGGCGAAATGACGCATTTGATGAGTTTGTGATTGACCCCGTCCCGCGGGCTCCGGCGGCCGCTGAATGATGCTCTGTCAGGGAGGAGGCACGAGGATTTATTAGACGCGCTGATTAATGAGGCGAGCCACCCGGGTCGCCCCGAACTGGATTTTCATAATCGCGCGAGCGTTAGCGAGTAGGGAAAACCAAGAGAAGGAATTAGAGAGAGGGGAAAAACGTTCAGCGCTGGAAGTCAGCATCACTGATGCTGATAAAGTATCCACACTTCAGAGGCTCAATACTGTACATATACAAACAGACTCACTGCCTTTATATACTCAAACCTCAGTACACTACTGCTTACGTTCAGGCATTGTTCAAACATTAAGCTCAGCTTAGATGTGAAATCATAGCATGTTCCATACTCTGACTAGTGTGAGGGTTTTCTCTCTGTGGGAGGTGGAGGTGGAGGGAGTGGGAGGTTAAACATGATGTTATTGGTTAGTATTGTTTTGATACCCGTGCTGGTGCCCCGAGGTGGGGCAAAATCGCATATGATAAATCATGAGAAATATGACTAAGAACATTAGCCAATAAAGATAAAAGAAAATCAAGTAAACATCATTATTATTATTATTATTATTATTATTATTATTATGTCAGGACATAACATGCATTGAAATGCTTGGGGTGAGACTCAGATACAACTCTACAGCAAGGCAGCATTATATATAGTAGTAAAAACAGTGCAAACATAACAATAAGTAGACAATAATAAAATAAAAATAGGCTAGAATATATATATATAGTAATAACTGAAATATATAAAGGACTATACAAAACATACACAAGATATATATTTAAAGATATACAGGAGGACATAGAAACTTTTGCATAGGCAGGTTATCTAAGAAGATAAATCTATTTAAAGTGACTTAGTGATATTGTCCATAGCAGAGATATCAGAATAAATAATATAATAGTGTAACATAATGTAATATAGCAGGGGCCGAGTGAACGGTATTGGGGTCTCTCAGCCTCACAGTTTGTTCAGAAGCCTGACAGCGTGTGGGTAGAAGCTGTTCAGTAGCCGGTTGTTCTGGTCTGGATGCTGCGGAATCTCCTGCCTGATGGCAGTATAGTGAACAGGCCGTGTGCTGGGTGACCATAATAATAATAATAATAATAATAATAATAATAATAATAATAATAATAATAATAATAATAATAACAATAACAATAATAATCATAATAATAATAATAATAATAATAATTATTATTATTATTATTATTATTATTATTATTATTATTATTATTATTATTATTGTTATTGTTATTGTTATTATTATTATTTTTTTTAATTATTATTTAATTCAGTACACGTTTGGTCAAATTCAGTGAATATCACTTCACAGTCCTCGTGCACAGGGTGGAGGAAGGAGTGGGGCCATGTGCTGAACTCCACACATTGTCAAGAAGGAGAGATGGCTGAGAAACAGCCAAAGCTAAGAATATATGTGAGAGAGAGAGAGAGAGAGAGAGAGAGAGAGAGAGAGAGAAATTCTTAGATCAGACAAGGATGGGCAGTGTTAACATCAGTGAGCCGTTTCAGCAGTGGAGAGAAAGTTCAGCTTCAAATTGTCCTGTTCCACCTTAAATCATGCTGCTCCTACATTCAGCACCTGAGGAAAGAAGCTGAAGTGCTGGTTTGTAACTGCTGTACTATTTAAGGTGGAAACAAGAAGCCAGAGAAGGAGGAACTGACTACAGCTACATGGGGACGTGGGGATGGGGAGTTTTGAGGGATGAGGTGGAGGTTGCTCTGTTTCTGCTGATAAGTAAGTCAGTATTGTATGTCCTGTGTTTTGATGTTTGTGATAGTAACTCGTTAGCAGGACAGCAACAATTGTAAACATTTGTTACATTACTTACTGTGTTGCTCACTACATTTTTATGGCCACGAAGTTCTAAAAATACAGGTTTGCATCGCCTTGCCAGTGTGTATACAGTGAATTTAGGGCGAGGAGTTTATGAAGAAGGCCTGGTGGGAGTGTTGCTGTTAAGTTTAAATATCAACAGTTGTTCTTCAAATTTCAAACTGCACCTTAAGAAAGGGTTTTATGCATTAATGGCCGATAGCCCTGAATCGCATGCAAAAAATACACTACAAATATGTGGTTTCAGAACAAAAACTGAACATCCTGCTGTTTACAGTTCGGTTAAAAGTTACATTTACAGAATTTCCCATTTTTCCCCACAAATTTAGTCTGTAAGTCAAGACACTGTATGGCAAACTGGCAAAAACTGTTTTTACTTGTAATGCAAGTCAATGGAACCACAATATTCTCCAAGCTGAGCATTTCTATTGGTCCATGAAATTTTCACACAATGTACACAGCAACTGCGTCTATGTAGAAAAATGGATAAAAATGGATAAAAATGGAGATACTGTTTTTCCTTTGCACAGTGATGATTCACTTGATTACGTTGGTGCTGTTTCAGGTTAAAAAAAAAAACATCAAAGAACATCACACATCAAAAGTACACTTGACACACTTGTTGGAGTGTTTTCAACAAAATAAAACTTTTAATATTCTTATATGTTAATCATGTTTAACTTCATAACTTTAAAGTAGAAGAAGAAATGAAAGTAAATAAACAATAACAGTATGTGAGTATATCATTTAATAACTGATTGTTCACAAGGCTTTTGATTGATTGAATATGTTATATATAACACCAAAAAATAATGTTTAAGATATTCTGTTATAAGTTATACAAGTTCTTGTATTTAATGATTAACGTGGCAGATGAGTGCTAGTGGACGTCACAGAGCTAAAACAGTAGTGAAAGCCATATAGAAGCCTGAATGTAGTCTATGTTTACAGAGATAACAGACTGTCTGTACTGGATATCTATAAACATGGTGTTATACAGTGTCATACTCAAGTCTATTAGTGATTACTGAACAACTCCGCTCACTCTGAGGCAGATGTCATGATTTGCGTCTGCAGTTAGCACCATGACACACGGGGGGCTACGAGCTTGTCTTGTATTTATTTTTTTTTTACTGAAGTTTCCCTTTAAATACGCTGTATGTCTGAGCGAGTGTGGATCTGCGAGTGTGTGTGTTCAGGATGACGGAGTGAGAGGGCGCGTTAGTGTGCACGCCGGCCGTGCCTCTGATCATTTCGCCACTCATTTTGTTTCCCCCTTTTCCCTTTAAAGTGAATGTTAGTTTGTATTCGATTAGCGGGGGTCATTTTTTAAAATGCAGAAAATACAGGAATAAACTTTGCATGGCTTGTAAATATTTGGACACCTGTCTGCTTTAATATGGAGTTGCAGGTCCACAGAACAGATGGCAAGGATGTGATTTCTTTTTTTCTTTTCTGTAATGGACTTGTAATTTAATGTACATTTGTCTGGCAACCTCTCAGATTCACTGCTTGCCACATTTATCTCTCTCTGCTCTCTCTGCTCTCTCTTTCTGCCCACATGTGTTTCACATTACGCTGCAGTCACACTAGAAATGTGCAGCCTGCGTCGCCTTCTGAAATGGGTGTGATGGAAATCCCTGACAAAGAAAGATACTCTATTTTAGTGCAGCAGCCAACTAGCTGTAAACAATAATAAAAAAAAATATATAAGGAAAGTAAGCACAGTTATACTAAATAAAAGCTGGTCAAATTAAGTTCTGATGATTGTAAAAGCAAGTTCACAGCCCTCGGCTGAAAATAAACTTTTAACTCTATTTAAGTTGATGTACAAAATGAAAAAAAAAGTAACATGACTGGGTATAAAATGAGTATCCCAGTAGGGCTATGTATTGGCATGAACCTGGTGATACAATAGAATTTAGTAAGTCATGATATAATAGCAGAAGCAAAGTGATATACTGCAATTCATCAACTCTTACTATTAAAACACACCACTGTATGAACAGGTTTGCCAATGCTTACAATAGCACTGCGCCCTTGTGCTGCTTGTTAATGTTGGAGTGGAGCTGGAAATGGATTACAACACTGCCATCTAGTGGTCAGATGTTTAAACACAACACACAATGATTCACTGCCTGCCAGGAATCTGTGTATGGATACTGTGTTTTTAAGAAATGATACAGTATCACCAAACATAATATCCCGATATTCGACAATTTGATATTTTTTACACACCTTTATCCGCATAGGAAAACTGTCCAGAAACCATCATCTGTGAACACAGTTCGTCGCTGCTCCACAAAACCTTTGCGATTTAAAAAAGAAACCCAATATATACAGATCCAGAAACACCACCACCTGCTGTGGGCCCAAGGTCATTTAAGAGGTGAAGTAGAAAAGTGTCTTGGGGTCTTCTAAATCACTTGTCCGTAAAGCACTTTGAGCTGCCACCGCTATGAAGTGTGTGTTTTCACGTACGTTAAAACGTACGTGAAAGTGTGTACTTTTAACGTACAGGAGTTCATCCAGAGGAGCATTTGTAAAGGGCCTGGGTCACATTCTCTGTTTCAGTTCAGCTGTTGGTTGAGGTTTAAGTCAGGCCTCTGTATGGACCAGTCAAGTTGTTCTATGCTAACCTCACCCAGCCAGCCTTTATGGAGTTGCTTTGTACACTGAGAACACAGTCAGTCCTGTTTTGGTAAGGTGAAGCATTAAGAGTCTCTCCCCTGAAAAACAACCCTATAGCATTCATTATCCCTCCTCCACCAAACTTTATAGCTGGCACAGTGCAGGCAGGCAGGTAACGTTCTTCTGGCATTCATTAAACCAAGACTGGTCCATCAGACTGCTAAATAGAGAACTGTGATTCGTCACTCCAGTGAACTTGTTTTCAATACACCAGAGTCCAGTGGTGGCGCTTTACTCCACTCTATCCAACACAAGATGTGGTGCTTGGTCACATAACGCTTGCACGCAGCTGCTCAGCTACGGAAAACCATGCCATGAAGCTCGTGGCACACAGTGGTGCTGATGTTAATGCCAGAGAAGGTTTGGAACTGTTACTAGGTCAGTACAGCGTTGGAGACTCTGTAACTTTACATGGTCTGACACTTCTTGACTGAATTGCTTTCACTTTTCAGTAATAATATTCACAGTAGATGATGGAATTCCTCCCAGTGGAGCCGGAACAGGGAGGAGGACAGATGAGGAACAAGTCCCTTAATTCAAATTACAGTTTATTTTTATTTGTACTGTAATCACATTACTGTACATCTGCACTCCCGGACACTATTGACACTTTACTGGACATCTTATGTCAGCACTCATAGACACTGTTGACACTTTACTGGACATCTTATGTCAGCACTCATAGACACTACTGACACTTTACTGGACATCTTATGTCAGCACTCATAGACACTATTGACACTTTACTGTACATCTTATGTCAGCACTCATAGACACTCTCGACACTTTACTGGACATCTTATGTCAGCACTCATAGACACTATTGACACTTTACTGGACATCTTATGTCAGCACTCATAGACACTATCAACACTTTACTGGACATCTTATGTCAGCACTCATAGACACTATTGACACTTTACTGGACATCTTATGTCAGCACTCATAGACATTATTGACACTTTACTGGACATCTTATGTCAGCACTCATAGACACTATTGACACTTTACTGGACATCTTATGTCAGCACTCATAGACACTATTGACACTTTACTGGACATCTTATGTCAGCACTCATAGACACTATTGACACTTTACTGTACATCTTATGTCAGCACTCATAGACACTATTGACACTTTACTGGACATCTTATGTCAGCACTCATAGACACTATTGACACTTTACTGGACATCTTATGTCAGCACTCATAGACACTATTGACACTACTGGACATCTTATGTCAGCACTCATAGACACTATTGACACTTTACTGGATATCTTATGTCAGCACTCATAAACACTATCAACACTTTACTGGACATCTTATGTCAGCACTCATAGACACTATTGACACTTTACTGGACATCTTATGTCAGCACTCATAGACACTATTGACACTTTACTGGACATCTTATGTCAGCACTCATAGACACTATTGACACTTTACTGGACATCTTATGTCAGCACTCATAGACACTATTGACACTTTACTGGACATCTTATGTCAGCACTCATAGACACTATTGACACTTTACTGGACATCTTATGTCAGCACTCATAGACACTATTGACACTTTACTGGACATCTTATGTCAGCACTCATAGACACTATTGACACTTTACTGTACATCTTATGTCAGCACTCATAGACACTATTGACACTTTACTGGACATCTTATGTCAGCACTCATAGACACTATTGACACTTTACTGGACATCTTATGTCAGCACTCATAGACACTATCAACACTTTACTGGACATCTTATGTCAGCACTCATAGACACTATTGACACTTTACTGGACATCTTATGTCAGCACTCATAGACACTATTGACACTTTACTGGACATCTTATGTCAGCACTCATAGACACTATTGACACTACTGGACATCCTATGTCAGCACTCATAGACACTATTGACACTTTACTGGACATCTTATGTCAGCACTCATAGACACTATTGACACTTTACTGTACATCTTATGTCAGCACTCATAGACACTATTGACACTTTACTGGACATCTTATGTCAGCACTCATAGACACTATCAACACTTTACTGGACATCTTATGTCAGCACTCATAGACACTATTGACACTTTACTGGACATCTTATGTCAGCACTCATAGACACTATTGACACTTTACTGGACATCTTATGTCAGCACTCATAGACACTATTGACACTTTACTGGACATCTTATGTCAGCACTCATAGACACTATTGACACTACTGGACATCTTATGTCAGCACTCATAGACACTATTGACACTTTACTGGACATCTTATGTCAGCACTCATAGACACTATCAACACTTTACTGGACATCTTATGTCAGCACTCATAGACACTATTGACACTTTACTGGACATCTTATGTCAGCACTCATAGACATTATTGACACTTTACTGGACATCTTATGTCAGCACTCATAGACACTATTGACACGTTACTGGACATCTTAGGTCAGCACTCATAGACACTATTGACACTTTACTGGACATCTTATGTCAGCACTCATAGACACTATTGACACTTTACTGGACATCTTATGTCAGCACTCATAGACACTATTGACACTTTACTGGACATCTTATGTCAGCACTCATAGACACTATTGACACTTTACTGGACATCTTATGTCAGCACTCATAGACACTATTGACACTACTGGACATCTTATGTCAGCACTCATAGACACTATTGACACTTTACTGGATATCTTATGTCAGCACTCATAAACACTATCAACACTTTACTGGACATCTTATGTCAGCACTCATAGACACTATTGACACTTTACTGGACATCTTATGTCAGCACTCATAGACACTATTGACACTTTACTGGACATCTTATGTCAGCACTCATAGACACTATTGACACTTTACTGGACATCTTATGTCAGCACTCATAGACACTATTGACACTTTACTGGACATCTTATGTCAGCACTCATAGACACTATTGACACTTTACTGGACATCTTATGTCAGCACTCATAGACACTATTGACACTTTACTGGACATCTTATGTCAGCACTCATAGACACTATTGACACTTTACTGGACATCTTATGTCAGCACTCATAGACACTATTGACACTTTACTGTACATCTTATGTCAGCACTCATAGACACTATTGACACTTTACTGGACATCTTATGTCAGCACTCATAGACACTATTGACACTTTACTGGACATCTTATGTCAGCACTCATAGACACTATCAACACTTTACTGGACATCTTATGTCAGCACTCATAGACACTATTGACACTTTACTGGACATCTTATGTCAGCACTCATAGACACTATTGACACTTTACTGGACATCTTATGTCAGCACTCATAGACACTATTGACACTTTACTGGACATCTTATGTCAGCACTCATAGACACTATTGACATTTTACTGGACATCTTATGTCAGCACTCATAGACATTATTGACACTTTACTGGACATCTTATGTCAGCACTCATAGACACTATTGACACTTTACTGGACATCTTATGTCAGCACTCATAAACACTATTGACACTTTACTGTACATCTTATGTCAGCACTCATAGACACTATTGACACTTTACTGGACATCTTATGTCAGCACTCATAGACACTATTGACACTTTACTGGACATCTTATGTCAGCACTCATAGACACTATCAACACTTTACTGGACATCTTATGTCAGCACTCATAGACACTATTGACACTTTACTGGACATCTTATGTCAGCACTCATAGACACTATTGACACTTTACTGGACATCTTATGTCAGCACTCATAGACACTATTGACACTTTACTGGACATCTTATGTCAGCACTCATAGACACTATTGACATTTTACTGTACATCTTATGTCAGCACTCATAGACATTATTGACACTTTACTGGACATCTTATGTCAGCACTCATAGACACTATTGACACTTTACTGGACATCTTATGTCAGCACTCATAAACACTATTGACACTTTACTGGACATCTTATGTCAGCACTCATAGACACTATTGACTCTTTACTGGACATCTTATGTCAGCACTCATAGACACTATTGACACTTTACTGGACATCTTATGTCAGCACTCATAGACATTATTGACACTTTACTGGACATCTTATGTCAGCACTCATAAACACTATTGACACTTTACTGGACATCTTATGTCAGCACTCATAGACACTATTGACTCTTTACTGGACATCTTATGTCAGCACTCATAGACACTATTGACACTTTACTGGACATCCTGTACATTTGATCTCATGGACAGTATTTAACACTATTTAACATTTACTTAAATACAGTCTTTGCACATTTGTTTATTTATTTATTTATTTATTTATAATATTTTTTTTATTTTTTTTAAATAAATGTCCCAGTACTGTCATGTATCTGCTGATATCTCTTGCACATACCTAATTTATTACTGCAGTACCTTTTTACCTACAGTCAGGGTGTATAGTTTGTATTCATATGTTCTTATATATATTCTTTTTGACTATTGGAATTCTTTATTCTTCTTTTGTACTGTGTTTTGTACTTTGTTTTGTACTGCGTAACTGCTTCTGGCTGCTAAATTTCCTTCGGGATCCATCCATCCATCCATCCATCCATCTAGGAGGGAACACATTTTGTAAACTGTGGCATCTTATTATAGTCCCACGCTGGAGTTCAGTAAGCTCTTTAGAAAGAACCATTCTTTCAAATGTTTGTAAAGAAAGACTATGTGCTTGATTTTATACACCTGTGGCTGAGACTGAATATAACACCTGAATACAATGATTAATATTGGACCCCCAGTACTTTTGTCCATATAGTGAATGTGTCACATCTGTATCACATCAGTGTTTACCACCGTGAGAGGACTCCTAATACTTTTATGACAGATGTGTGTAATGCATGCTGGGTATTGTAGTGAGAGGAGACTGGTGATCAAAACACAAACAATACAGAATTGTGAACTCTGTTAAACGGATGAGTGCTGCCCCACAGAATACTGCTCAACACAGCGCAGAGCTTTAAACGCTACGCTGTAGGCCAGACTGCCCCTTTCATCCGCGCATGGCTGGAGCTTCTTCCCGCAGTGGAACACTACCTGGCAGCTTAGAGCTTCACATTTGTTTAAATTACAGTTTCTAGCAACTGCCCATCATCACCTTTGAGAAATGAACGTTTTTGACCTTGGCAGCGTTTCAGACGCCTCGCTCCCGCTAAGGTTTTAAAGCTGACGATGACTCAAGCCTATCGGCTTCTCCAGCTCACTCGTCCTTCTCTGAGCGCGCTCCCACACTTCACTCGCACTGCCCTGCGTCATCTGGCAGTGGATCTGTCCAGCACATTTAGACATAACAACTCCACCCCCACCGCTGGCTCCTTCCACCGATGACAGAGACATCAACGTCCTGTCTGCCAGATTGATGGCATGACGAAAACTATTCTCTTTCTGTCTCTCTCTCTCCCCCTTTCTCTCTTTTCTTTCTTTTTCTGTTCTGTCTTCTTTTCTCCTCTTTCTTTCTTTGTCTCTCACATTTTCTATTCTGTCTCTTTCACTTCTTCTATTCTCTCTATTTCTATCTCGCTCACTCTTTTTCTTTATTCATCTTTCTTTCTTTATTTCTGTCTCCTCTGTTTCTCTTTCTTTTTCTTTCTTTCTGAACTTTTTCTCTCACTACTCTCACCTGTACTCTTTTCTTCTGCCCTGCCATTATTTTTTCTCCCTTTCTCTTACCTTTCTCTCCTCTTCTTTTCTTTCTATCCCTTCAATGTATCTCATTCTATCTATCCTCGCTCTATTCTCTTTCTGTCTCTCTCTCCCCCTTCCTCTCTTTTCTTTCTTTTTCTGTTCTGTCTTCTTTTCTCCTCTTTCTTTCTTTGTCTCTTACATTTTCTTTTCTTTCTCTTTCTCCCCCTCTCTGTCTCTCTCACTTCTTCTATTCTCTCTCTCTATTTCTATCTCGCTCACTCTTTTTCTTTATTCGTCTTTCTTTCTTTATTTCTGTCTCCTCTGTTTCTCTTTCTTTTTCTTTCTTTCTGAACTTTTTCTCTCACCACTCTCACCTGTCCTCTTTTCTTCTGCCCTGCCATTATTTTTTTCTCCCTTTCTTTCTATCCCTTCAATGTATCTCATTCTATCTATCCTCGCTCTATTCTCTTTCTCTCTCTCTCCCCCTTTCTCTTTTCTTTCTTTTTCTGTTCTGTCTTCTTTTCTCCTCTTTCTTTCTTTGTCTCTTACATTTTCTTTTCTTTCTCTTTCTCCCCCTCTCTGTATCTCTCACTTCTTCTATTCTCTCTCTCTGTCTATTTCTATGTCGTTCACTCTTTTTCTTTATTCATCTTTCATTCTTTATTTCTGTCTCCTCTGTTTCTCTTTCTTTTTCTTTCTTTCTGAACTTTTTCTCTCACCACTCTCACCTGTCCTCTTTTCTTCTGCCCTGCCATTATTTTTTTCTCCCTTTCTTTCTATCCCTTCAATGTATCTCATTCTATCTATCCTCGCTCTATTCTCTTTCTCTCTCTCTCCCCCTTTCTCTTTTCTTTACTTTTTCTGTTCTGTCTTCTTTTCTCCTCTTTCTTTCTTTGTCTCTTACATTTTCTTTTCTTTCTCTTTCTCCCCCTCTCTGTCTCTCTCACTTCTTTTATTCTCTCTCTCTGTCTATTTCTATGTCGTTCACTCTTTTTCTTTATTCATCTTTCTTTCTTTATTCCTGTCTCCTCTGTTTCTCTTTCTTTTTCTTTCTTTCTGAACTTTTTCTCTCACTACTCTCACCTGTACTCTTTTCTTCTGCCCTGCCATTATTTTTTCTCCCTTTCTCTTACCTTTCTCTCCTCTTCTTTTCTTTCTATCCCTTCAATGTATCTCATTCTATCTATCCTCGCTCTATTCTCTTTCTGTCTCTCCCCCTTCCTCTCTTTTCTTTCTTTTTCTGTTCTGTCTTCTTTTCTCCTCTTTCTTTCTTTGTCTCTTACATTTTCTTTTCTTTCTCTTTCTCCCCCTCTCTGTCTCTCTCACTTCTTCTATTCTCTCTCTCTATTTCTATCTCGCTCACTCTTTATCTTTATTCGTCTTTCTTTCTTTATTTCTGTCTCCTCTGTTTCTCTTTCTTTTTCTTTCTTTCTGAACTTTTTCTCTCACCACTCTCACCTGTCCTCTTTTCTTCTGCCCTGCCATTATTTTTTTCTCCCTTTCTTTCTATCCCTTCAATGTATCTCATTCTATCTATCCTCTCTCTATTCTCTTTCTCTCTCTCTCCCCCTTTCTCTCTTTTCTTTCTTTTTCTGTTCTGTCTTATTTTCTCCTCTTTCTTTCTTTGTCTCTTACATTTTCTATTCTTTCTCTTTCTCCCCCTCTCTGTATCTCTCACTTCTTTTATTCTCTCTCTCTGTCTATTTCTATCTCGCTCACTCTTTTTCTTTATTCGTCTTTCTTTCTTTATTTCTGTCTCCTGTTTTCTTTCGTTCTTTCTTTCTGAACTTTTTCTCTCACCTGTACTCTTTTCTTCTGCTCTACCTTTATTTTTTCTCCCTTTCTCTTACCTTTCTCTCCTCTTCTTTTCTTTATATCCCTTCAATGTATCTTATTCTATCTATCCTCTCTATTCTCTTTCTGTCTCTCTCTCCCCCTTTCTCTATTTTCTTTCTTTTTCTGTTCTGTCTTCTTTTCTCCTCTTTCTTTCTTTGTCTCTCACATTTTCTTTTCTTTCTCTTTCTCCCCCTCTCTGTCTCTCTCACTTCTTCTATTCTCTCTCTCTCTATTTCTATCTCACTCACTCTTTTTCTTTATTCGTCTTTCTTTTTTTCTTTCTTTATTTCTGTCTCCTCTGTTTCTCTTTCTTTTTCTTTCTTTCTGAACTTTTTCTCTCACCACTCTTTTCTTCTGCCCTACCTTTATTTTTTCTCCCTTTCTCTTACCTTTCTCTCCTCTTCTTTTCTTTCAATCTCTTCAATGTATCTCATTCTACCTATCCTCTCTTTGTTGTTTTTTTCTGTCCTTTCTATCCTCTCACCTTCTCATACCTCTCTCTGTTTCTCTCTTTGTATTTCTCTTCTCTCTCCTTCTTTCTCCCCCTCTCTGTCTCTCTCTTTCTCTTTTTTACCTCTCTATCTCGCTCACTGTTTCTTCATTCGTCTTTCATTCTGTCCCCTCTCTCCTATTTCTCATTCTTTTTCTTTATTTCTGAACTCTCTCTTTCACCCCTCTCACCTTTTCTGCCCTCCCTTTATTTTTTCTCCCTTTCTCTTTCCTTTCTCTCTGTATTTCATTCTACTTATCCTCTCTCTCTCCCCCTTGTTGTTCTTTCTGTCCTTTCTATCCTCTCATCTTCTCACACTCCTCTCTCTTTCTCTTTCTCTCTCTCTCTGTTTCTCTTCCCTGTCTCATCTCTCTTTATCCTTTTTCTTCTTTCTCACTTTCTCTCTTTCATTCTATCCATTCTATTCTCTCTCTCTCCTCTGTTTCTTTCTGTTCTTTTTCTCTTTCTCCCTTTCTTTCTATGCTCTATGCACACCCCCCCCCCCCCCACCTCCCACTCTGAGTGTGCGGGTGAAGAAAAATAAACATTTAATTAATCCACTCCTTTTCCAATAGTTGCACATTTCTGTCTAATTAGCCGGGCAGCAATCAGGGCTTTGGAGAGAGGTCTGCAGCTCGTTCCTCCGTTCGAGGATAAATAAATACTAGAAATTACATCGCAGCTCTTTCATCTCCTGCAGAATTAATGGAATGGAAGAATTAATGTTAGTTTAATTTTTCCAGTTTTTTTCTCCCTCCCAGGCACATATATTTGCATTCTTCAGGTATTTTTTCTTCATCTCCATCTGTGTTCAGAGAGGCACTCTGTCTGCGCTCCATCTGCATGGCACATGTGGGGCGTGTGTGCATATGTGTATACAGTTTATGAGAGAGTGTTTTACAGAGAGCGTTACAGGTGCCACCACTCCGGTTCATCACTCATATACGGCAGGCACGTATGCCTAATGTACCTAATAATGAGTGTGCACTGTGTGTGCAAATTATTATAAATACCTGCTCTTTCAGCATAGCTTTTGATGTGAAAGGTATTAATAGTGAGTCTCAGTGCTTTCCACTAGACGTTGGAACATTGCTGTAAGTATTTGGTTGCATTCAGCATTCACAAGACCATTAGTGAAGTACTAATGTTGAGTGATCATTCCAACTTATCCCAAAATGAATTGGATGGGGCTGCCATCTTTCCAAAGAATGTAGTTTCGCTGCTCCAAGGCTCAAGGCTGGTGGGCTTTATACCCACCTAGTCCATGCTTGGCATTGAACATGGTCACCTACTTGTGCGGCTGCTCCAATCCCATAAGTATCGCTTGAACATTTTTCATACCGATACCAGTTCCTAAACGATATGACAAACTGAAAGTGGGTGTGGCTTAAAACAGAAGTGACTGAGTAAATGGAAATGAGTAATCAATGTGCCACTAATTAAGAAGCACTGCTGTTAACAACATGTATGCAGAATATAATTGATGTAGCCAATCAACGGTCCTAAACAAGCCTGTAAACCAAATTAAAATGTTTGTAAACATCGATTGGCTGTATTTCCAGGTTCTTAACTCTGTCTGCATGAAAGCGGTTCAGTTTACAGCACAATTTCCAATAAAATGAATAAAATAAAATACAATAACACATGCAAAACATTGAGAATAATAGTAAAAAATAATTTTATATAATCTATGATTTTCAGGTAGAGCTGCTATGAGTTATATTATTCTTATTAAGGGATTCTTTGATACTTGCACCTGAAGCTAGCAACAATTAAGCAAATTCTTTACTCTCCCAGGTGAGGATGAATTTGGCTACACTGCTACATCACCAGTAAAAGCATCAGACTATAAACTAAGAAGATATGTTGTTTTGCTATTTCTAGAATTATTGCTTTGTGGAGAGTTTGATGTCAGACACTGTTAGCAATTTTGCTCCATCGTAGTTATTGTAATGGTTCTCTCTCAAGCAGGTGGGACATGAACTAGAAGTTGAACTGTTTCTTCAGTGTGGGTCAGTTGTTGCTT
The DNA here is from genome assembly GCA_021613375.1 of Megaleporinus macrocephalus. Lineage (NCBI taxonomy): Eukaryota > Metazoa > Chordata > Actinopteri > Characiformes > Anostomidae > Megaleporinus > Megaleporinus macrocephalus. The sequence continues at coordinate 11,508,957 of CM038723.1, read as the reverse complement.
TTGAATGTGCGAAACACCTCAATAAAGCAACCTCTACTTTATTAAACTCCACAGTGAAATTTGTGGTTTGTCAATATTCATGATTATACAGTGCGCCTTGAAAATTTGTACATCTTTTATCATTTTGTGAATTCTTCCATAAATGTGACCAAAAATATAATCAAATCTTCATTTAAGTCATAAATGAGTCAATTAGGAGGACTCAATAAAACTAATAACAAGAAGAGTTATATATATTTGGTCATTTGTATTGAACAGAGAGATCCAACATAAAATGTTTTGTTCTCCAAAGCATGTTAATGGGGGAGTCAGGAGGTTTAATACCAATGGATGACAATCCCAACCTGAGTCTTCATTTTCAAACTCTGTTCTTTACGCCTCTCATTTGTAGTGGAATTTTCTTGGAGATCACAAAGAACCCCTACACATCTTTATGTCTGAGTTCATGAATCCACAATCAGGCCAACACCAAGCAAGAATAGCATGTGCAGATTGGTAGCATAGAGAAAAACACAACTACTCTCCAGAAAGAACATTGCTGCCTGCCTTCTGTTTTATGGCAAAACCCATCATTGCATACCAGCATAAGAACCTCATCCCAACTTTGAAACATGGTGGTGGCAGTATTATGTTTCAGGGTATTGTGCTGCTGGTTGCATCCTGGAATGACTTAGCCAAAGTCCAGACTTTCTACTAAATCCAGTAGAAATTTTAAGGCCTTTTTAAGAACCTAAGATATGCTGTTCATGCAAGAACATAACAACCAACATAAAAGAACTAAAGCAGTTCTGTGCAGAGGAGCAGACCACAATTCCTCTAAGTCTATGGCCAGGACTGATCAACAGTTATAGGAACTGTTTGAAGTCAGAGGTTCACATACTTTTACCAACAATTTTGTTAGTTGGAATGTGAAGTATAGAATATAAAAGGATGAATTACATTACAAAAGCAAATAACTTAACTACAGGAAGCTTATGCCAGTAGTGCTACACTGATACAACAGTATTATTGATACAACCTTTTATATGTTATTATAAACAGTTTGATGGAGGATGTGATGGTTTCAAATGAAGAAGTCATCCAGAGTGGGTTTTGTATATATAATTGTTGATTATATAGACTCTGAACTTTCAAAAGTTTTTAATATTCAATATTGATGATGGTAAAAATAGGCGAAGTGGAGTTCCCCCTGTAACACTTATTAGTTTCCAATTCATGCTCCGTTTGTCTTATAACTGACTCAATTTAAGAGCAACTTTTCACTTAAACAGCCGTAAACAGAAAAAGAGTAGGCTTGTAAGACACACAGCTCATAAGACACAGCACTGGTTTAGGTGCAGACTCTTGATGGAGTGTTCAAATGCAGTCATTGTGAGCGAGAGAATGGAGGTATAAACTGCTAAAACTGTTGGCTCGAGCTTGCGAATGACGGTTACTAGCTGTTGTATCAGCTGGTTATAAGACACAGCACCAGAGATGGAGAGATTAATGAGAAAGCGAACATTTAATTCCCGTTGTACCATCGCCCCGTAACGCATGGCTGGCTCCTCTTACGTTCGCCGTGTGAACAGTGGATGAGCATCTAAACGATAAACATATAATCCCCATACACACATAGCTATAATCCCCTCGGATTACACCCGGCAAGGAATTACCAGCAGATTTCTTACTGCCTTCCTTTTTCTTTCTCTCCTCCTCTTCCTCTCGCGCCTGCCCTTGCCTTGTAAAACATCTCCACTTGGCCTCGGCAGCCAGAGCCAGGCTTTGATAAGGGAGCATTAGCCGCATCCTTTGGCCGCCCAAAAATGGATCGCTGGAAAGAGCGCGAGAGAGAGAGAGAGAGAGAGAAAGAGAATGGGGAGGAAGGGGGAGCGTCTTGGAAGAGAAACTATTTCTTATTGTGCAAGTAATCTGTAACCCACCCTCCAATCCAATCTCTCGCTCTCCTCCCATTCTCTCCACCATCTCACTCTCCTTCTTTATCTCCTAGCCGCAGACGGCTTTAGTGTGGGCCGCCTCCCGATTATTGGTGTAATCGCTCGCATTTAGGAATTTAAGATGCTCCGATAGCAGGAGATCATCTTCAGGCCCCCCCCTCGCCATTGTCGCGGCCCGGTACAGCACCCACAATCCTTCGGCGGAGAGGGGGCGCGCTGCGAACGTACGCCGCGTTCCGTATTTTCGGCCTCAATTTCTCTCCTGATGACAAAACAGTAGGCAGGCAAATTCCCGGAGAAAGGCTCTCTTAGACAATGGCCGCGTAAACCCCTTCACCCAATTCCCCCCCGCTTATGTCACTTTAATGTAAGCCTGGGATTTGCGGTTAAGTAGATTTCAAGCACAATGTGAGGACTAGCTCAGTTTGGAGAACTTTCATGCATTGTGTGCACTACAGTGTTCAGTGATTCACCACATCCTGGTACTTTAGAAGTGTGGCTGTGGTTCTGAAGTTTCTACACTGCTCTCATTGGGATTGGGGAAGCTATACTGAACGTCTTCAGCCATGTGGAGTTCCTGTAGGACCAGAGTTTTATGTTCTTCCAACACAACTCACAATTAACTAACTCAATAACCTTCTTTCTGAGGAGTTTTGGAACTAGGAAAACCCTACAACATGCTCAAAGTGGTGCTCTGGAACCTCTGGTTTAGACTTCTGATTGGTCAGGCCCATCTCTAGGTCTCTAGCTCTGTTTTCTCTATGAGAAATGAATGATTGATACTGAAGAATCACAGCTAGAACTGTCTTACGTATGTTTTGGATCTTCTAAATTGAGAGAATGTCAAGAAGCTAAAATCTGAACATTGCAACATGCATGATATAAAGAAGGTACTGCCCTTGTGCCTTGAAATTATGCTGCATTTTAATTACTAAAAATATATGTTATATATTATTGATATGTTATTATAATCAATACTTTTCTGTGTACTGCTGTATATTAATAAATTATATGATATACTATTACTAATACTAATACATAAAAACTCCAGCTACTTAAGCTGTAGTCTACAACTGGTCAAACTGCTTAGAGAGATGCAGACAGCCACTCAGTATTAGCTGTTGTTGCTAAAGCATTGTTATTTTAATGGCAAATGAGACTGTGGCTGTCAGTTAGCTACTGTAGAATCTGCGAGGCTTCTTCTGACGTACATTCCATCCAGAAGTGGAGAATTTCATACCTGTGTACTGTTCTGTACATTGTGAGTTCGGCAGTTCAGGAAGTCTATCAAGTCCAGACATCAGTTACTGTCCAGAAGTTGTAACTGAAGAGCAGGTGGAGTTTTATTTTATAATAATTTGGCTCTTTTTGCATACACTTTTATGTTTTTGCTTAAAATGCACTGCCTAACCAGAAAATGGCATTTCAATTTTAATAAGCATATCGTCGCTGTCCAATGAAAAACAAAGAACTCCAAAATTGCAACTTTACAGGAGAGACCAAAAACATACTTTACTTTCAATGCAAGTCAGTGGAACCAGGATTATTTACAAGCTGTTCTTCTATTGGTCCATTAATCATGAAATTCTTACACAATGTGAACGACCATCGACATGTTTAAATGATGTAGAAAACTTAAAATCGACAAAAATGGAAATGGATATATTATTTTTTTTTCTTTCTCATCTCTTTTTTTTCTCATTTCTTTAACATCTAACAGTGTTTTTTATCTTGGCGTGGACATATTCCAGGTCAGCAATGGCAGGATCCTTTGGGATCAGCTTGTGAAAGAGTGGTTCAGTGGAAAAAGAGAATCTTGAGGCATCATTTTCACTCAAACATTTCATAAATTGGTCACCACAGGGTTCTGACCTGAACCCCATTGAAAGTCTTTTAATGTGCTGAAGAAAACCTTACAGAGTGGTTCCAAGATCTCTGGACAGAAGAAAATGTTATAGTGTTGCATAAGGTTGTTAAAACAATGTCATGGCAAGTGCACACCGTATTTAAGTCAAGTATTTTAAGTCAATCTGATGAAATATTTGTTTGCAACTTGTTTTTGGCCATGTGGTGTAAGTTGTATAACCAAGAACGTCTATATAAACAAAGAAGAATAAATATGAAGGTGTTGGTTTAGACTCTCAGATCAGTTCTGAAAGACTATTTGAAGTAGATATCATAGACTTTGTACTTGCGGTTGTAAAGAATATTGTAAATACTTCAACGTTGGTGGCTTGCGACTTATTTCACACAGTAAATCCCACATTGTTGCACCAGCCAGAGGCTACCTGGGAAGTATATCATATTCCTCAATTAGCCGCATACCTTTAACCCAAAGATGATGTTTTTCCAAGTCTGTTGTCCAGCAGCTCTTTTTCTATGGGACAGCCTTGACTTTGCGTTTAAGATACCTGCCTGAACTGAGAAGTCCTGATCTCTCTCCTGTTCCTTCAGTGTCTCAGACCAGTTGCGAGCTCTTCTCTTTACATACAAATGCACACACACCTGTGTGCTGGACAGGAGATGACAGATGCGTGTCTGGAGTAGAGCCCCTCCAGCAAGCTTTAGGGACGGTTCATTATGTTTCCAATGAGGGGTCCCCAGCCGGTGATGAGCTGCTACAGGCTGAGAAGGAGGATCGGGGGCTGGGTTGGGGGGGTCTCAGGACACCAATAGCAGACCCCATCAACCAGCAGGGGCTCTGTCTTTCCCCACATGAACCCCTCAACAGTATAATCACTGGTGCTCAGTGTAATGGCCATTATCCTTTACATTTGATGGTTAAAAGCATGTCTTCTATTTAAATGTTTCAAGTGTGGGGTAACAACTCAGCTTCATGTTCATCAAAGAGCAAGTTTTAATAGCATCCCATATTTAGGACATTTTCATGATACACAGTACACCGTTAATCCATTTTTTAATTAAATTAACGCCGGAGTAATCCAGACCTATTGAACAGGACCAGTGACGCTTTCTTTGTAATGAAATATGCAGTTGACTGGTGTGAACTTTCAAGAACTGACGATATCAAGAATATGCTCAGCAAAGCATGTTGTCACATAGATTGTCACTATAATGATAATTATGGACCTGTACTTCTAAATAAAAGACTGCCACTGTGATGAAAGAGTGTTCACAGGGATTATTATTCAATTCTTTAAATGTTTGAGGTGTAGGTGTCACTACAGGAAGAAGGAGAAAACATACAGGCCAACAGGGAGGTTGTATATTGTGCCCGTCTGAAACACGAGTGCCTGAATGTGATCGTATGGCCAACCACGCGGCTGGAAAGCCAGAGATAGTAAGGCTGTATCACTAACGAGGCTAAATCTGTATTCATGGCAACTTGCATGGTTGCCTTCCAGCTGAAAGCATTTATGCAACTTCAGCTGACTTGGAAAGAAAGAAATATTATTATAATTATTATAATAATAATAATAATAACAGTAAGTACTTGGTTGTATGGTTGCTGTGTGCAGATAAAAGGCTCTTTGAAAGTTATATTATTTATTGCGCTCTGGGTACCGCCTGTGGAAATGACAGGACGGCTAAGTAACTCTGGAGACTTCAGAGCTCTTAAACTTTAAAGTGGGAATTGCAAGTCAGAAGAACGTTCAAACAGATTTCCCACTTTAAATTCCTTTCAAACTTCCCAGTTCCCACTTGGTCTTCAATGTAGCATATCTAGTCCAGGTGATATTAGCTCAGTCCAAAGTAAGAGATATTAGATATTTCTCTGGCAAAGAACATGTTGGCTCATCATTGACTGGGAAAACAAGACGCTGGTTATCTGAAGTGGCTAACATGAAAACATGACTAGTTTCCCTCAGCTGTTAATAAGCAGTTCTTCTGTGTGCTGCCATATTTTGGTTTAACACCAGCGACCACCATCTAAAACAGTGAGCCTACAGCTCTGCATAGTTTTGGCCCATGGTTGAATTTTCTTCGCTGTGGTTACATGGAAATCCCAAGTCTTATAGATGTCACCTTAGTCAGAATGTTCATCCCTACTATGGCGCCCCCATGCTATTTGTCTGTCTCAGCGCCGCGTCCCAGGATTAACAAGATTGGCTACAATTTGGCCCGTGATCCACACCGATCCGCAATAAGACTCAAACATTACAGCTCATGTACGTTCGTGTCCACGTCTATGTGCGTGTTTCTGAGTGATTTTATAGAAGTATGTCCGCATGCATATGTGTTTAGGCTAGCATCTGTCGAGGGTGTCTTAATCCCCCTATGGGCCAGCTCCTCAGAGAGCCCACTAAGCCACTTCGTTGACTTTGATCCAGTTTTGGGGGGCAGTTTAATTTCCCATAATGCTGTTGATCAATGATTTCCTTTCAGCGCTGATGTAATTAGTGGGGTTTAAGCCCATCCCCAGGCCGTGTTGGGCTCTTTGGGAGGGGGGTGCGGGGATTTATTATTCAGGAGCTTTAAAGGGGATCGATAGAGGCTAGTCGCACTACAGAGACTTCCCCACACTGGATCCTATTGGGGCGCTGAGGCCTCAGGGTTTTTATGGGGTACACCAAGATGCACACAAAGGATCGGGGTTCCCTCTGCTTAACGATTCCGGGTGAAAAAAAAAAGAAACTCAGTAACGATGATAAATAATGAGCACTGTGAGTTTCTTTATTTGGTTTTTGGACCTTAGGGCTAACGGTGTATTTGTTTCAGATACGATTATAAAACAGAGGCTGATTGTTGCCCATAGCTTTGCAATGTTAGTGACTCTAGAAACTTGACTAGATCCAAAATGCTAGTTTCTCTAGATAATCCTTTATTAGTCCCACAGTGGAAATTCAGAGTTACAGCAGCAAAGGGATAGCAAGACACTCGGTACAAAAATAGATAAACAGTACAGTATATACAATATAATTAATAAAAAGTCAAGAACTCTTAAGATTGCATTTACAAATGGTTGCACATTGCTACTTAATTAAATCATAAAGGGGGGATGAAAAGTTTTGCACATTACAATACACAGAAAAACTCTATTTTCTGTAAGTGTGTAGCGTTTAAGTGTGTGTGTATGTAGTCCGCTGTGTATATGTGGTCTGCTAGGAGCAGTGTGTAGAGTATAAGTGTGTGTGTATGTGGTCTGCTGGGTGCAGTGTGTAGAGTATAAGTGTGTGTGTATGTGGTCTGCTGGAAGCAGTGTGTAGAGTATAAGTGTGTGTGTGTGTGTGTGTATGTGGTCTGCTGGGAGCAGTGTGTAGAGTTTAAGTGTGTGTGTATGTGGTCTGCTGGGAGCAGTGTGTAGAGTTTAAGTGTGTGTGTATGTGGTCTGCTGGGAGCAGTGTGTAGAGTATAAGTGTGTGTGTGTGTGTATGTGGTCTGCTAGGAGCTGTGTGTAGAGTATACGTGTGTGTGTATGTGGTCTGCTGGGAGCAGTGTGTAGAGTTTAAGTGTGTGTGTGTGTGTGTATGTGGTCTGCTGGGAGCAGTGTGTAGAGTATAAGTGTGTGTATATGTGGTCTGCTGGGAGCAGTGTGTAGAGTATAAGTGTGTGTATATGTGGTCTGCTGGGAGCAGTGTGTAGAGTTTAAGTGTATGTGGTCTGCTGGGAGCAGTGTGTAGAGTATAAGTGTGTGTGTTTGTGGTCTGCTAGGAGCAGTGTGTAGTGTGTGTGTGTGTGGTCTGCTGGGAGCATTGTGTAGAGTATAAGTGTGTGTGTGTGTATGTGGTCCGCTGGGAGCAGTGTGTAGAGTTTAAGTGTGTGTGTGTATGTGGTCTGCTGGGAGCAGTGTGTAGAGTTGAAGTGTGTGTGTATGTGGTCTGCTAGGAGCAGTGTGTAGTGTGTGTGTGTGTGGTCTGCTGGGAGCATTGTGTAGAGTATAAGTGTGTGTGTGTATGTGGTCCGCTGGGAGCAGTGTGTAGAGTTTAAGTGTGTGTGTGTATGTGGTCTGCTGGGAGCAGTGTGTAGAGTTGAAGTGTGTGTGTATGTGGTCTGCCGGGAGCAGTGTGTAGCGTTTAAGTGTGTGTGTATGTGGTCTGCTAGGAGCAGTGTGTAGAGTTTAAGTGTGTGTGTGGTCTGCTGGGAGCAGTGTGTAGAGTATAAGTGTGTGTGTATGTGGTCTGCTGCGAGCAGTGTGTAGAGTTTATGTGTGTGTGTATGTGGTCTGCTGGGAGCAGTGTGTAGTGTGTGTGTATGTGGTCGGCTGCGAGCAATGTGTAGAGTTTATGTGTGTGTGTATGTGGTCTGCTGGGAGCAGTGTGTAGAGTTTAAGTGTGTGTGTATGTGGTCTGCTGGGAGCAGTGTGTAGAGTTTAAGTGTGTGTGTATGTGGTCTGCTGGGAGCAGTGTGTAGAGTTTAAGTGTGTGTGTATGTGGTCTGCTGGGAGCAGTGTGTAGAGTGTAAGTATGTGTGTATGTGGTCTGCTGGGAGCAGTGTGTAGAGTTTAAGTGTGTGTGTATGTGGTCTGCTGGGAGCAGTGTGTAGAGTGTAAGTATGTGTGTATGTGGTCTGCTGGGAGCAGTGTGTAGAGTTTAAGTGTGTGTGTATGTGGTCTGCTGGGAGCAGTGTGTAGAGTTTAAGTGTGTGTGTATGTGGTCTGCTGGGAGCAGTGTGTAGAGTGTAAGTGTGTGTGTATGTGGTCTGCTGGGAGCAGTGTGTAGAGTTTAAGTGTGTGTGTATGTGGTCTGCTGAGAGCAGTGTGTAGAGTGTAAGTGTGTGTGTATGTGGTCTGCTGGGAGCAGTGTGTAGAGTGTAAGTGTGTGTGTATGTGGTCTGCTGGGAGCAGTGTGTAGAGTTTAAGTGTGTGTGTATGTGGTCTGCTGGGAGCAGTGTGTAGAGTTTAAGTGTGTGTGTATGTGGTCTGCTAGGAGCAGTGTGTAGAGTGTAAGTGTGTGTGTATGTGGTCTGCTGGGAGCAGTGTGTAGAGTTTAAGTGTGTGTGTGTGTGTGTGTGTGTGTGTGTATGTGGTCTGCTGGGAGCAGTGTGTAGAGTTTAAGTGTGTGTGTGTGTGTGGTCTGCTGGGAGCAGTGTGTAGAGTTTAAGTGTGTGTGTATGTGTTCTGCTGGGAGCAGTGTGTAGAGTTTAAGTGTGTGTGTATGTGGTCTGCTGGGAGCAGTGTGTAGAGTATAAGTGTGTGTGTGTATGTGGTCTGCTGGGTGCAGTGTGTAGAGTATAAGTGTGTGTGTATGTGGTCTGCTGGGAGCAGTGTGTAGAGTGTAAGTGTGTGTGTATGTGGTCTGCTGGGAGCAGTGTGTAGAGTGTAAGTGTGTGTGTATGTGGTCTGCTGGGAGCAGTGTGTAGAGTTTAAGTGTGTGTGTGTGTGTGTGTGTGTGTGTGTGTGTGTGTATGTGGTCTGCTGGGTGCAGTGTGTAGAGTTTAAGTGTGTGTGTGGTCTGCTGGGAGCAGTGTGTAGAGTTTAAGTGTGTATGTGGTCTGCTGGGTGCAGTGTGTAGAGTATAAGTGTGTGTGTATGTGGTGAAGCATGGATGCCAGCTTGGCTAACATCCTCCTGTCTCCCACCACCTGCACTGATGTCAGTGTTGGTGATAGGAACCAGATGTGCACCTCTAACAGCTCCCTCACAGAAGGTTATTGGATAAAGTGGTTGGATTTAAAAATTAGTCATGGTTGAAGAATACTTGCAGGGCATCTTAAGGAAAAATAGACCCCAAAGAAAATCAACATTCCATATAAAAGTTGAGTGTAGGTTCGCTGTTGGTTGTAAATATAATCACTAGGTTAGTGTTGTAGACATGGTGACTTCTGGTTCCCATCACCACCATTCATTTTACATCACACTTCTCTGGTATTTCCCTTTAATATTGCATGAATATCTGTATCTACATGATAACTGTGGCTAAATTGTGCTACCTTTACTTCAATTGGACCAACTATTTGAAGAACATGTCAACAATACTGAGCATTTAATGAGTGTTCAAGCTTCTCATGGTGATGTACAGTTTCTCCTTGCTGCCTCTGTTTGCTGTGATCTTTGGCATCTAGCGTGCTTATGCATGTCTATACGTTTATACGTTTTCCTTGATGTGATCCAACAGTTTGGCTGTTCGTTTCTCCTCCTCAGCGACCTCGTAGATGCACACAGCAATTACATGCTACATTTACACATAAGACCACGAGGAGGAAGTCTGTCACCATCAAACATTCACACGCAGGCTGCATATGTCCTCATTACACAGTTCCTGTCTAGGTCCATATAGAGACAGGGGCCTCACAGACGGAGCCGAGCCTGTACATGTGTAGGTAAATTAATGGTTTAAAAGATGTTGAACTCACGGGGTCTCATTTATGTGTCATTTAAATCTCATGGGCCACTTTTCAGTGATTGAGCTTCCAGGACGAAGCTGCAGTCCCTCTCGATATCGTCGTGCAAACTGTATGTCTAAATCAGGGGGATATAATTAGAATTCAATAATGTCCAGTCAGAGGAAGCCGGACCATGTTTGTGCTATGGCACTAACTTGTGTTATGATTCAGTGCCATGTCCTGAATACTGAAGTAGCCTAGTAGTTCTATCAGCAGTTTATGTCATCAGCAACTGAAAGACAAACAAATTATGAATACCGTACAGTATATTTCACCTGAACTGAATGCATTATTTATAAAACTTCAAATAAAAGGGTCTACATTAAAAAAAACAAATGCTTTTTGAAAAAAGGGCATCTTAAAGGGTGTGTCTCAAAACCTAGTGAGCTGTCCCAATTCTTAGATACCTTAAACATGCTGTCTACTGAGGTGCTTTATTTTGGTCCGATTGTAAGGAAACATTGAACAGTTACTTAAAATGTGAGTTATTTTGATTCTCTCTGGTATTTTAATGTGTTTCTTGTCATATGATCACACAGATCAGTATTTTATTATCAACTTTGCAACGAGTCGTAGCATTTTCAGTTTTAGGCTATTGTTTTGGATAGCCGGCTGGTAGCTTAGCAACCAGCTAAACCACTGGTCGCGTGCTGCAGTGGGCGAATCTGCACAGAGCCTTTAGTGATCTTACAACATACGCAATTGGTCTGTGAGTCTGTGAGCCCGTATACTATAAAGACTAGAAAAGCTCCGCTGCTTAAGATAAACACTGTCAAAATTAAACAGTTCTTAGTAGTTTATCAGTTTGGGTCCACACTGGATGACATCTGGGTCCAAACCTGGACCGCAGCCCGCCTGTTAGTGACCTCTGGTCTAAATCATCATATGCTTGCTTCAAAGCATGTTTTTAAGCAATCACAGGTGCACTCACTGAGCACTTTATTAGGTACATCTACCTAGGGCTGTGTATTGGCAAGAACTTGGCGATACAATACATATTGTGATACAGCTGTCACGATACAATGTATTGCAATACATTGCGATACTGCAAGCAAAGTAATATATGAACAGGTTTGTCAATGCTTATAATAGCACTGCGCCCTTGTGCTGCTTGTTAATGTTGGAGTGGAGCTGAAAATGGATTACAACACTGCCATCTAGTGGTCAGAGATTTAAACACAACACACAGTGATTCACTGTCTGCCAGGAATCTGTGTATCGATACTGTGTCTTTGAGAATCGATACAGTATCACTAAACATAATATCAATATTTTCAATATTTTCTTACACACCCACACTTACCTTGTATTTCTATTTGATGTCCATTTTAACAGCTTCACTCTGCAATTACAGGCTGTAGTTCTCTCTGTACTTTGTAAGCCCCCATTTCGCCCTGGTCAGGAGCACCACAGGACCACCACAGAGCAAGCATTTTTTGGGTGGTTGATCTTTTTTTTTATGCAGTGCAGTGACACTGACAGGGTGGTGGCATGTTTGTGTGTGTTGTGCTGGTATGAGTGGATCAGATGTAGCAGTTTAGCTAGAGTTAGTTGCAGCTGTTTTTGGTTGGGTGAAAATGTTATGAACAGTGGACCAATAGACTGCTTGGATTAAAACCTCTTTATAAACTTGCATTAAAAGTGAGGAACGGTTTGTCTTCTCCTGTAAAGTTACTGGTTTGGAGATACTTGATGTTTTTTTGTTTTTTTTTATGTGGGCAGCTCTGATATGCTAATGCTAACAAGTAAGGGTATATTTGAGGTTGCCCATGGACTAGATCCACAATGCTAGATTTGTTCTGATTTGTCTGTGCAGTGACTATTAGCAGCTTGTTACAGATATTACAAATCTCAGTTTAGTTAAGCATAATTTCATTGGCAGCGTAGATCTTATGACATAGGGAGTACCAAAGTTGTATTTATTAAACGCTAATATCTCTGAATTTTCAACACATTTCTGAATTATAAAAGTGCTGAAATGTAAACAAAGTTGTTTGATGTGAAATGCTGCAGTCAGAATTGTTGACAGTGGTGGTGAATGGAACCAGACGTCCCGCTCTAACAGCTTACTTGTTATTGCAAGTGGGTATGACTTGTGTCTTTTTTTATGGGGGCGGCTCTGATATGCCAACTCTTACTATTCTGGCTGGATGGAAATATGTGGCTTATTTCTTATACGTATTTATTTTATTAATATATTTTCAATATTTTCATTAATTGGGTTTTTATCATGTCTGACCAACACAAACAATTCAATATTGTTTTTTATTTTTAAATAAATTGCTAAAAAAAGTCATTATTACATCGTTAGATGTCATACAGTAACTCATTTAGCCTTGTAGCTTCAGTCCAAAACTAAACCGGCTGATTAAATATGTTTTTAAGCAAATTCTTCAAATCTGGGCCTCCCCGAACTGCGAATTGCTGTTGTTCCTTTAAGCTCTGATAATTAGCGCCTTAGACTTTCTGTCCACTGTTGGATTCTAAGTAGATTACGGCGCTCCATAAACTCCTCCAGCGTTATCTGGCCTGTTCTGTGAAGTGTCAGTCATGCGCTTTCCAAGCCCTCATAAATCTCTCTGCCTCTTTAAGTTTTGATGAGTCGCTCTCCGAAGTGTCTCAGAATCGCTCGTCGGCGGCCGTACTCTTGGCCTTTTGACCCCCTAGCAGTAAATTGCCGTGTGTCGGGGCATCCTCTCCTGGCTTCTCCCATGACTGATCTTTATTTAAAGTTAGCGGCTCGCTCGGATTAGCCGCTGGGGCTCGGCTCTGCGTCGAGTGCTTTGAAACGAAGCCTAAAGTAAGCCTATATGCAAACAAAAAGCCCCCCCCCCCACGAATTAGCCAGCCTGCGCTAGCCTTCCTCTCATCCATTTCCATGCATCCAAGGCCGAGAGAGAGAGGGAGAGGGTGGAAGGGAGAGGGAGGGAAGAAAAGAGGCTCTCTCTTCGCTTCAGTAAATAATATGAAGGGGGGAGAGTTCTTTTTAATTGTGTGAAACAAAACAACGGGGGCTAAGTAATGGGGTTTTAAAGCAGGGCCCTTTTAGGGTGGAATTGTGTAACACCCTGTGTGGGTGTGTGGAGGGAAGCTCCGCAGAGACAGGCCGGAGTGGGCGGCATGAAACCGGTGGAACAAAAGGTGAAAGAGTTGGCACATGGAGGTGGCCGGTGCAAAAAAAAAAAAAAATTACAAATAAAAAAAAAACTAAAATCGCTGGAACCAAACCACGGAGCTAATTAGCAGCACGCATTGTGAGTGAAGAGCCGGCGCAACAAAACCGGGATAAAGATTAATTTCATACCTCATCCTCCTCGCTCGACAGAGACGCAGCTAAAGATCTTACAAATTGAAAAAGCCAGGATCGTTAGATGACTCGAATGTACAGACCACGCTCGTGGACCCCCATTGTGCAAAGACGGCAACTCTTTCTCCTTCTCCTGCATTCAAGGCCCAATCTGCTAAGCCTTCAGCAGCAAATAGGACGTGCAGGGCCCAAGTGTTGGGTTTGTAATCAGTATATGAGCCTAAATGCAAAGAGCTTATTTATTTGGCACCCGAAAAATTATTTATTTATTTATTTATTTATTTATTATTGTTTACATTTGTTACTTGCAACTTGCACTTTATGGCTGCTGCTCTTCATACTTGCACATAAAAGCACACAACTTTTATTTTTTATTCTTTATTCTTTAACTATAAAAATACTATACTATTATACTTTGTATAATTTGTATATATTTTTTATTATTTCTTTTATTTGTTATCTTTATCTGTTGGTGAATGGAGGAGCAGCAAAGTAAGAATTTCATTGTACAGTGTAACTGTCTGTTCTGCTGTACACATGACAATAAAACTCTTGAATCTTGAATTTTACATAATTTGAAAATACTAGGGGCCATTTCCACCATGTCAAAATTGTATGCAGTCAAACCAAAGAAGTGGTTCAAAATGGCTTAAGAATGTTTTTTCTACTCCAGTAAAGTTGTTCTAATCTTTGTGTAGTTTTGTTTACCAAAAGGAGTCATAGGTAGTTATTTGTGGACCCCTGGTTTCAATCAACCAGCTGCCGCCATGTTGGAAAAATATCGAATTTACATAAATGGAGTGTGAAACTCAAGTTTGATTTCTGAGTTGGCGTCGGGTTTTAATAATAATAATAATAATAATAATAATAATAAAAGAAAGAAAGCAACGACAGCCACTAAGGCAGGGGTCAAAATGATCTACCTATTATAAATATACCCATTCAAGCGACCAACCATCGCAGAAGCTCCTGATTTTCTCAATACAGTTTTTACAAGACTGAAACATGTCCTCTCCTCGCATATGTTCTCTCATTGGCAGTACAGTTAACAGCTCGCAATCTGAGATGTCCTTCCAAAGTTGCTGGGTCAAATCTAATTGTGGTTCTAGATAGCTGGAGAGCTTTGATCAAAGACAGTATTTCTGATTTGTTTTTAAAGTCTCAGAACAACGAGTCAGCTGCTTCAACAAACAAGTCTTTTACCATTTCTCCATCTTGACGATGAGGTGACTCACCTGTACAGCACCTGTACAGCTTCTAAAGCTTTTACCTTCAGACTCAGCTTTAGTTTCTAAACTGTAAATACTGCTCGACCAGAGGAGGATGGGTCTCCTCTTGTGAGTCTGGTTCCTCCCAAGGTTTCTTCCTCCAGTTGAGGGAGTTGTTCTTGCCACTGTTGCCTCTGGCTTGCTCACAAGGGATAAAGTGTGTGATTTCATGTTTTTCATGCTTTAAAATTCCTGTAACAGTTAGCTGTGAGAAAAATGACTGCTGTCTGGACAACTGGGATTTTAGTTCTTTCTCCTTCTCCTTCTCAGCTCGCTTTTTGGAGGACAGTCGGTGTCGTAGTTTTTATGAACAGTCCAAAAATGGCGCTTCACATTCCCTTTCTTAGGTATAGCGATGCTAGACTGGCAGACGAGGCAAACAGAGTATGAGGAGTATGAACAGAGTATGAGCAGTATGAAGAGAGTATGAGGAGTATGAACAGAGTATGAGGAGTATGAACAGAGTATGAGGAGTATGAAGAGAGTATGAGGAGTATGAAGAGAGTATGAGGAGTATGAACAGAGTATGGAGAGAGTATGAGGAGTATGAAGAGAGTATGAGGAGTATGAAGAGAGTATGAGGAGTATGTAGAGAGTACGAGGAGTATGAACAGAGTATGAGGAGTATGAAGAGAGTATGAGAAGTATGAAGAGAGTATGAGGAGTATGAAGAGAGTATGATGAGTATGAAGAGAGTATGAGGAGTATGTAGAGAGTATGAAGAGAGTATGAGGAGTATGAAGAGAGTATGAGGAGTATGAAGAGAGTATGAGGAGTATGAACAGAGTATGAGGAGTATGAACAGAGTATGAGGAGTATAAACAGAGTATGAGGAGTATGTAGAGAGTATGAGGAGTATGAACAGAGTATGAGGAGTATGAAGAGAGTATGAGGAGTATGAACAGAGTATGAGGAGTATGAAGAGAGTATGAGGAGTATGAAGAGAGTATGAGGAGTATGAAGAGAGTATGAAGAGAGTATGAGGGGTATGAACAGAGTATGAGGAGTATGAAGAGAGTATGAGGAGTATGAACAGAGTATAAAGAGAGTATGAGGAGTATGAAGAGAGTATGAGGAGTATGAACAGAGTATGAGGAGTATAAACAGAGTATGAGGAGTATGTAGAGAGTATGAGGAGTATGAACAGAGTATGAGGAGTATGAAGAGAGTATGAGGGGTATGAACAGAGTATGAGGAGTATGAAGAGAGTATGAGGAATATGAACAGAGTATGAGGAGTATGAAGAGAGTATGAGGAGTATGAACAGAGTATGAGGAGTATGAACAGAGTATGAGGAGTTTGAACAGAGTATGAGGAGTATGAACAGAGTATGAGGAGTATGAACAGAGTATGAGGAGTATGTAGAGAGTATGAGGAGTATGAAGAGAGTATGAGGAGTATGAAGAGAGTATGAGGAGTATGTAGAGAGTATGAGGAGTATGAAGAGAGTATGAGGAGTATGAAGAGAGTATGAGGAGTATGAACAGAGTATGAGGAGTATGAATAGTATGAGGAGTATGAAGAGAGTATGAGGAGTATGAAGAGAGTATGAGGAGTATGAAGAGAGTATGAGGAGTATGAACAGTGTGTGAGGAGTATGAAGAGAGTATGAGGAGTATGAAGAGAGTATGAGGAGTATGAAGAGAGTATGAGGAGTATGAAGAGAGTATGAGGAGTATGAAGAGAGTATGAGGAGTATAAACAGAGTATGAGGAGTATTAACAGAGTATGAGGAGTATAAACAGAGTATGAGGAGTATGAACAGAGTATGAGGAGTATGAAGAGAGTATGAAGAGTATGAACAGAGTATGAGGAGTATAAACAGAGTATGAGGAATATGAAGAGAGTATGAGGAGTATAAACAGAGTATGAGGAGTATGAAGAGAGTATGAGGAGTATAAACAGAGTATGAGGAGTATGAAGAGAGTATGAGGAGTATGAACAGAGTATGAACAGAGTGTGAGGAGTATGAACAGAGTATGAACAGAGTATGAACAGAGTATGAGGAGTATGAACAGAGTACGAGGAGTATGAATAGTATGAGGAGTATGAAGAGAGTATGAGGAGTATGAAGAGAGTATGAGGAGTATGAAGAGAGTATGAGGAGTATGAACAGAGTATGAGGAGTATGAAGAGAGTATGAGGAGTATGAAGAGAGTATGAGGAGTATGAAGAGAGTATGAGGAGTATGAACAGAGTATGAGGAGTATGAACAGAGTATGAGGAGTATGAAGAGAGTATGAGGAGTATGAGGAGTATGAAGAGAGTATGAGGAGTATGAAGAGAGTATGAGGAGTATGAAGAGAGTATGAACAGAGTATGAGGAGTATAAGCAGAATATGAGGAGTATGAAGAGAGTATGAGGAATATGAAGAGAGTATGAGGAGTATGAAGAGAGTATGAGGAGTATGAAGAGAGTATGAGGAGTATGAATAGTATGAGGAGTATGAAGAGAGTATGAGGAGTATGAATAGTATGAGGAGTATGAAGAGAGTATGAGGAGTATGAAGAGAGTATGAGGAGTATGAACAGAGTATGAGGAGTATGAACAGAGTATGAGGAGTATGAAGAGAGTATGAGGAGTATGAGGAGTATGAAGAGAGTATGAGGAGTATGAAGAGAGTATGAGGAGTATGAAGAGAGTATGAACAGAGTATGAGGAGTATAAGCAGAATATGAGGAGTATGAAGAGAGTATGAGGAGTATGAAGAGAGTATGAGGAGTATGAAGAGAGTATGAGGAGTATGAAGAGAGTATGAGGAGTATGAATAGTATGAGGAGTATGAAGAGAGTATGAGGAGTATGAATAGTATGAGGAGTATGAAGAGAGTATGAGGAGTATGAACAGAGTATGACTTAGCGCCGTTGTATGCACATATGCGGCGACCCATGTGTCAAAAAGTCAGATGTCTAACTGGTTGCCCTATATGTCAATCAAGTGACACATTTTATAGCGAGGACGGATGATAGGCTTTTTTTTTTCAATACCATGCGTTCTACCCACACTACCTTTGCGATCGACCGGTAGATCGTGATCGACGTATTGTGCACCCCTGCACTAAGGCTTGTGTTGGAAACTGGCTGGATTTCAGTTATTCAGCAGTCACACATGAAAACTGCAGGCAAAATCCATTTACACACGAAAATACAAAGTATGAGCACGTTACGCAATGCTTCTTACTCAGTGAATAAGCAACACTCGTCTCATAGGTGTCCTCTGTAATGAAAGAAAAACAAATGTAAACAAAAAAATGTGTTATTCCAGCATGTCTATCTTATTTCTAACCAAAACTGCTGGACTATAAATGAAGTCGTACAGACTCCTGTGGAGCGCTTGAAGGCAGCATTAGAAAGAAACGTTTTACACCAAACCTCCCTCAATGAATTAGTTTACATTGACTCTTGCAGATGTTTTCAGCAGACCTTAAATATTAATACTTTCATCCTCCCATACTGCATTTATATGCTGGTATGTGCCTAATACCTAACAATCTGTGACATCACTAATCATAGAACAATGAAGGTAAATTAGAGAATGACCCAGTGGTCTGATAATTTAATTATTATTAATTTTAATCTCATTATTTAAAATGAATTTGTTCTTTAACCCTGTTGCTTTGCTGGCTCTGTGGTTCGGATCTAAGCTTTTGCTGCAAAAACAATTATGCAAGCCAATAGAGATTCTGTGGTGGTCCTTTAGCAACAATATATAATGCAGTTGGATACAAAGTGTACCTGTGCATGACTTCACACAGTTATGTGATGAAAGTCCAGTAGATGTCAACTAATCGCTGCTAACATCATGAATGAAACCACAGTGGAAGTGAATGTTTTGCAACAAGCGACTTTTAAAATCTATATTTAACAATCAGTGATGAAGCCAAACTCCACGGGTCAGTAGAGCATAACGCCTTTCATAGGGAGTCCTGGATCGCATGGCTGGAGTTTAGGGAAGCAAACCGGATATAAAGACCATGGAATCTCACCGAGATGCTCGGTCACAGCAGAGGTGTTGAGGAACCAGAGAAATTTAGAGTGTCATAATTTAATGAAAATAACATTTACCACCTTCAGACTTTACACACAACTTTGTATTGTAGTCTCCAGGAAACCTGAGATAACGGCATTTGATATCTGGTCTTTGAAGCACCTAAAATCAGCAGAGACTTATGAGAATATCATTAACAGGCTATAAAGTTGACTTATTGACTAGTGTATATAATACATACTGTATGGAAGGCGTTTCTGATAAAATGGCCACCTCTAGGAATTAGGGGTGTGTGATATATATTGTCTATGATAATATCTGAATTGCCGTGTTAGCGATGCACGAGCTGACGTTATCGAGTACACTAATGACTGGGTGCTAGCATAAGCTAAACCTAACATAGCTGCCTAAACAACACACCTAAAGCTGAAAGTGAGTGAACACACTGCGCCAGGGGAAGAAACTCATCTACAGTCTACTGCCTTAGATTTAACTCCTAGGCGAGGATCATCTTCACTCGTGTGG
Source organism: Megaleporinus macrocephalus (assembly GCA_021613375.1). Classification (NCBI taxonomy): domain Eukaryota; kingdom Metazoa; phylum Chordata; class Actinopteri; order Characiformes; family Anostomidae; genus Megaleporinus; species Megaleporinus macrocephalus. The sequence continues at coordinate 11,489,649 of CM038723.1, read as the reverse complement.
AGCTGGTCTGGATCTGAAAAGACTGACGTTGCTTAGAAGACAGCAGTTTACAGACTTTGTAAGAAAACAGCTGTTAAAGATCTACACAGCTAACCTGTTCATCATCTCCCAACAAACCACCACACAGAGTATGAGGAGTATGAACAGAGTATGAGGAGTATAAACAGAGTATGAGGAGTATGAAGAGAGAATGAGGAGTATGAAGAGAGTATGAGGAGTATGAAGAGAGTATGAGGAGTATGAAGAGAGTATGAGGAGTATGAAGAGAGTATGAGGAGTATGAAGAGAGTATGAGGAGTATGAATAGAGTATGAAGAGAGTATGAGGAGTATGAAGAGAGTATGAGGAGTATGAAGAGAGTATGAGGAGTATGAAGAGAGTATGAGGAGTATGAATAGAGTATGAAGAGAGTATGAGGCGTATGAATAGAGTATGAAGAGAGTATGAGGAGTATGAATAGAGTATGAAGAGAGTATGAGGAGTATGAACAGTGTGAGGAGTATGAAGAGAGAATGAGGAGTATGAATAGAGTATGAAGAGAGTATGAGGAGTATGAATAGAGTATGAACAGAGTATGAGGAGTATGAATAGAGTATGAAGAGAGTATGAGGAGTATGAATAGAGTATGAAGAGAGTATGAGGAGTATGAACAGAGTGTGAGGAATATGAAGAGTATGAAGAGCTTCGGGAGTGTGCTGTCCAAGACAGACCTAAACCAGTTAAGGAGTCTGACTAAACTCACACTCAGCAAACTTCAGTGGAATTGGCTCCAGGCCCCCAGTGACCCAGGCTAGTGGGATAATGTGGAAAATAATGAATGGATGGAAATTAATATCCTTTAAGAAGCGCAAGCTAGTAAAAATATAAGACTTTTACAAACACATTTTTAAATGATGCACAATATGATTTATTATCGTATCCACAAAATTACAGAAAATATTGTGATATAATTTTTTGTCAAATCGCACAACCCTACTGGGAACCTAGTAAGACTGCTTGTCCCCTTTCCAATTTCGCTGTTTTTATTTTTTCCAAATTTTTAAAAAGCCAAAAAGATTTTTGATGAACAGATGAACAGATCAACAGAAATGCTCAACATCCTGCAGACGTTTAGAGGAAACAGCAGCGACTGTACTGCTCGCTAAGGTCCAGCCTACATCTGGAATTGTGTTTAATGTTATATTACACGTGGTCTTGCTCTGATGTTCAACCTTCTCTCTGTGGGGATTTCTCAGTGATCCACTCTTAGAATCTCTCTTATGAGAGCCTGAATCATGGGTTGGGGGGGTGGCAGTGGGGTGGAGGAGAGTGAGTAGGGGGTTAGGATAATAGCCCTCAGCTACAGTCAAGGAAGGAGCATGAAAAGGAGCGCAGGAGCCGGTGTGATGGTGAGCGAGATGGCAGGGAGCAGCGGAGAAAAGACGGGGAAAGCGAGAGGGCCGGCCTTGTTGTTCTTGTTTCTGCGCTTTGTTTTTCCACCAGCCGTCCTCCGTCTACTGACATGTTAGCTGTGCGTCCGGCTCATCACACGCTCTTCGCCACCCACTCCTTCTTCCCCCTTCCCCTCAAATTTACTTTCCCCATTTTGACGAGGCTGAGAATCATCTGTCATTCCTGTCCATGCGCAACCTTCTGGTTTTTTTTTTCCTCTCCCCCTTCCCTTTTCCCCCCCTTAAAAAAAGCGTATTATTTTTTCTCTTTTTCTCTTTCTGAGGAGACTTCGGGAGCCTGCGCGGGCCGCGTTTGGGAGATGAAAGGCGCGGAATTGCTCCGAATCTCTGCCCTGCCACTGAATGCCTCGAACGCCCTGACAAAGCTGTCAGGCCTCATTTCGCCTCCAACTGCCACGGCCAACTTCGTCTGCCATTCGCAATAAGCGGCGGCTGTAGCCAGACGCCCATTTCAGACCTTGTCAAAGGCCCGCTGATGCGGCGGGTGAAGCTCAGTTTAAAGCTGCTCTTCCTCTCTCATTTCAGGCCTCACATACGCACAGTAGTCCAGCCCCATTTGTTCCTAGATAGAGCAGAGAGACGGAAATCCAGACGGATGTATTGAAAGGCCTCCCAAGTTGACGTTAGTTTAGGAATGGGCAGTATAGTTGGCGTTAATGGACGAAGCTCTGGCACACGGTTTGTTTTGTGGCATCATGGAAGATTACTGGTTGCCCTTTTTTACCAGTTTGATACTCATTACAGTTCTTTCTTTACATCTGAGCTCATAATCGTTTACATAATACTTCTAGACTTAGACGTCAAGGCACACGGCTCACATGTTTTAATGGGAATTTCAAAACTAAGTCAAAGATACATATTCATACAGCTAAATCTCAGTAGCTGCCTAATCAGAAAGTTCAGCTTTGCCTGCCTACCCTACGGCTATTGCTAAGCTTACTAACTGAGCTCGGGAAAAGTATTTAATAGCACTTTAGTGGACGCAGGATTGGAAAAAAAAATAGACTATGATGTGGTTTCTCAAAAAATCAAGAATGTCTGCTGGCATGCACAGTATTAAATATTACAAGTTCTCAAGCTCCAAAGTTTAAGAAGTCTTCTCACAATCCAAGTAACTGCAAATTCAAAGTCATCTTTAAAGCCTCTGCCCATGTTCTCCTTTTCCCAGTGAGGAGCTTTTTGAACAGCTACACATCCTTTCAGAACCATAGCACTGGGGTGCCTTCTCACAGTGGAAGGTTGGACAGAGGCACCTGTGGATGTTTTCAGGTCTGAAGCAAGAGAGGAACTTGATTTTCATCACTTTCTAAAAGATGAAAGCTTACAGGTACAGTTTTTGTGGTCTCGCAGGTCAGCCTGTTACTTGTTCAGCAAGTAATACACTGTTTTTTAACAAAACAATAGTGGATTGTTTCATCTCTGCAGTGTATCATGAAGAAGTTGTCTCAACCTGGAGCGTACTGTTATCGTACAAATTCAAGATGGTCGTGAAATTAGGGTCATTCGAATGTTTGGTGTCTCAGATCAGAGGTAATGTTCCAATGTGGTTCTTTTTTTTTAATCTATTTTTTTTTATTTTTTATTCCTCTCCACTCGTGGTGTTGGCGCTCTCCAGCTTCTCTCTCCGTAAACTCTGGAGAACACCCCCTGCAGTGGTGCGTGCTCCCACAGCGCAAACAGGAAGTGTGTGAGCTCACACGAAAAAAAAAACAAGGTTTTGACTTTCATGTGGGAAAACACTCAGGGGGAACATTACCTGCGAAGACGGGCGAGAGAGACTGACCTAGACTGTGATTCCTCTCTCCTCCTTCCTCTTCCAAACATCATCCTCCTATAAACAGCCCTCTAGTCTACTTAAACAGAGCTACATTGCACGAGCTTTACCCAACAAAACCAGCTTTGTGCCACGCCACACATTTCCCGCCTGCCTTTTTGATATCCGCTAGCACTCCTCCGGCCAGCTTGTGGTCTGAAAACCTGCATTTCGAGTTCCTTTCCAGAGAGCTCAGGAGTTGCATTACATATGTCCCTCCCCACTCTCCGAAAGCTGCGTTTAATCTGCTCCCAGAGAATTTGATGAGTGTCCTAATCAGTTGAATGCAAATTGGCAAATAAAACAAAGTAATCGTCAGTGTTGTTGTGGTCCAGGTAGACCCAGAATGCCATAAATTACTTTAAGCATGTAAATGAATGGAATAATACATTTATAACAAAATTATAAGTATGTGGTAGATCTTGAAGTGTATGATCATTTATCTTGGAGATCTACCATCCAAGAGAGTTTAGCACCAGCCTAAATCTAACACACCTGAGCCAGATGGGTTGGATCTGAACTCTGTGTTGGTAGGTCTCCTGGAGCAAGATTATGCTTTGCATTGGGTCAAACCATGGCATTATCCCAAATCAGCTTAACCTTGTATGGTTAAATGTGATCTCATAACAACAGTGCATCTCTTGGGGGGCAACTGGTTGAACTTTTAGTGCTGAATTGCAGCAAACATCATCTTAAGCAAGGGTCTATCCTTGTCTTTACCCATGTCGGAAGTCCTATTTTAACATCTGCAGTGCAGTTAATGACACAAAGCACGATGTTTATGAATTAATTAATAAAAAAATTTTGGCAGGACTTTTTCAGAAATGGTGCATAATTTGCATGTCCAGTAATTGTTGTTAGCCATCGGACACAATAATGAGCAGCCCACGGTTACCCCCTACTATGGCTTCTGCTTTTATGAGTCATTTCACAATCCTGCCTAATATGTCTATGTCCCCTGCTACGCTTAGCCTAACATCTCTTGTAGTTGTTCTTGTTATGAGATCATGATTCTATGGGCTACTAATGATTACAATAAGCTAACCAACTATGATTTATATCTATAATCAGTATATCTGTCTGTATGTTGTGATCTGACAAAAGCATATGCTAACATTATGGGTCCACTGAATGCTGCAGGACTCACAGGAAGGTCATGGCTTTGTGACCCCCAGCATTTGGGGCTTTTTATAACAGGCAACTTTAGGCCTGAGAGCAAGACCCTGCAATGTTATCTTAAGAACTTCTATTCGAGAACCACTCCATCCGGGAGATAACGACTTGGCCAGGTACTGCAGGGGGCCGAAGGAGTAGGAAGGCGGGCCTATAAAAGACAATGCAGCTGAGACATGATTGAGACCAGGGTAGACCAAAGTTATGACAAAGGCAAGAGATTCTTTTACTCAGTGTTGCCTCCTGTGCATTAGTGTGTTGCAATCTGTTAGAAAGACCCTTTTAGAGCTCTGCCTTAAGTATAAACTCCATTGATGAGTGCTTGTCTACATACAGTGAACCACTGAACAGCTCTCTTGACCAGGTGTTGCAGCCCTATGAGAAACACTGAGAGGAACCAAGACCCAAAAGTGGATCCTATCCTCATAAAAATAAAAGAGTCAAGAGGCTGCGCCCTTTATTTCCCGAGCCTCAGACCGCGCCTTCGTTATAAAGCCGGCTTCCCTGTTTCTCATGGCGCTGCATTGGCGGAGGAATATTCAGCGCACCTTGCATGTTCATGAATAATGTCCATCCTTCAGCCTTCCCTGTTACCATCACTGGAGGTGGGGTTGGAGGAGGAAGGTGGAGGGGGGCGGGGGGTTGATGTACGGGCACCGGGATAGGGGGGGAGAAAGAAGGTGGAGGGGTTGTCGATGGAGATGGGGGGGGGGGGGGGGGGGGGCATATGTGGGCCAGATGAATTACACGTAGGGGGGATCTGACAGGCCTGCGCCGAGCTTTGTGATCATTCCAAAGTTCTAATAATCTCCCTCACCTTCCCTATCTTGCCCGTAATGAAAGAGAATAGGTGATTGCACCCCGGGCTACGTTCCCCCAGCTTAATGACTCCTCCAAAGGCGAGCGCGCGGCCGCGGGAGGGAAAAAAAAAATGAACTTTGAACGAGCTGCGAATTGGCTCTGACAGCGTGATAGACCCTGACACCGGTTCTGTAGCAAAACAGACGTAGCGCTAATTGATTATCAATATTTTAAGCAAAGTGATGAAAATAAGCATTAAGAGAAGAGAGAGAGCGAGAGAGAGAGAAGAGAGGCTGCGGAGGTGCCTCAGTGGGGGTCGTGCTTGGCTGCGTTTTCTGTTACTCTCTCGTTCTCTCTCTCTCTCTCTCTCTCTCTCTCTCTCTCTCTCTCTCTCTCTCTCTCTCTCTCTCTCTCTCTCTCTCTCTCTCTCGTTCCCCTCGACGCCACTTCATTGGCCACATATTTCCTCTTGTACCTTCTCCACCAAAGCAAGTGCTCCGCCAGCCAATTATCTTACTCACACGAGTGCACGGCTCATCAAAAGTTTGGAGACACTTAACTTCATTGCTGCTGGTTTCATTGTGGGTTTGCAACAACTTTAGAACGAACCAGGAGCAAAAACAATGTCACGTTTAAATATTGGTAACAATATTTGTGTCTCTGCTGTCTTGGGAATAATGTTAGGCATTGGATTCGCTTGTTATGTTGAACGTTCCAGGCATTTAAAACACCTTAAAGACGATCTAGAAGTAAGAAAAATATGATGAAATAAAATATAGACTCATAGGCTCAGTTAGACATGGACTTAATTAGCTTCTCTAACAGTACACATCATACGTTTAAGAACCTCGTGTTGTCCGCCCACCAGAGGGCAGCGTTGAGCCTGCATCTCAGGTTTTCTGTGTCCGTCTAAAGTCTATGCACTCCAGACGAGTAGCAGAGCAGCTATAGCACATAAAACAAGCGGCAGAAAAGTTCTCATATTAAGATAATTAACTAAAACTTTGAAGCTAATTTAGTAAACTTCTCACTTTTGGGATCCGCTACCTAAAGCTAGGACTAAACAAAATTAGGCTACCAGTAAGCATCCTGTCTTAAGTATAATGTTGCTGTCTAAAGCCAAATAAAGGTATATTTCTATTATTATCGACCAATAGAAATGCTCCAAAATCATTGGGGGGGGTGAGGATATCTGGTTCCATTGACTTACATTAAAAGTATGGAATGCTATTGTCCTCTCCTGTTTGGTTACCATTTTGGAGATGCTTATTTTTCATTGGACAGCGACGATATGTAGCACACCCTGTGATACCCTGAAGAGAGAGAGACTGTGATTAGGATTTTTGTTCAACAAACTCAAAATATGGTCAAATAGATTATTTACTTCAAAACTTAAAAACTATGGCCGCCTTAACTCTTACACTGCATTTACACTGTTCTGTCGCGTCAACGGACGTGAACGCACTCCCCCTCTTCAGCTGGCCGCATGTGGGCGTAACAAGGGTGTTCCCTGCGTCGTCCAATGGAATCAGGTATGTGCGTTTCCAGGGGTGACGGGGCAGCGGTGATTAATGCTTGTGTTCAACATCGGCTTTAATACCATATTTACATTATTTTATAGATTTGAATCAGATGTAAATATAAAAGATGGTGTTTTAATTCAGTATTGAATATGCAACAAATATTTCATAGGTTGAGGACACTCACCGCGCGACCACCCGCCCTCTTCTCATTGGATAGACGCATTGCGTTTGTCGGATTCATTTGCATCGCACCCCCCGAACTCGTCGCGCCGGACCCATGATGCACCGCGCAGCCGCGTCTGATGCAACCAACGCTCCCCATTGAAAATGAATAGGACACATCGCAGCGCGTTGACGCGACGGAGTAGTGTAAATGCAATGTTAGCTAATTTTCCCACTGAAAAGTAAAAAGTAGTACTAGTTGCAGTATCACTAGGCTAGAGATATATTAGCTGAGGTGAAAAGAGACACTTAGCTTCATCTGTTTGCCCTAGAAGTTTTAGATTGACACCCTTTTTCAGAGTTTCTGTGTCTTTTTCTGGCTTTTGATTCAATGTAGTAAAGATACGAGAATAAGTGGTGCTCAGAGACATGGAGCAAAGCTGAAAATTACAAACTGGCCTTCATTAATAACAAACAGTGGTTTGTTATTAGGCAGCCTCGTCCGTCTCTTACTTTCGAGGAGATATATTAGATTTTAAATAATTCCTTACAAATTCAAATATCAAATCTCACTGAAATGCCCATCCCTACATCGGGCTCAAAGAGATTCAACATGTGCTTTCAACTAAAGTTTGAAAAAGAACCATTAGTTTGGCAAAACCTGCTCTTCAGTCCACAGAAGACACTTTGAGTGAAGCTGTTAAAGATAAATATACCCAGCGGATTAGCTCACAGCTGCTTTGTCTTAGCTAAACATTTGCAGGTGTTTTTCTTGCTTAATTGAAAAGTAACGAGGGAAATCCAGGATTCGAACGAAGGCTGGATGGTCCCCCAAACTTTTCAGGAGCAAAGAAGAGAAGCCGTCTGAAGTCCGGCCGGACCTTCGCCTCCCCACCCCTGACCTGAAACTCTTTCCTGGGCTTAACCACCAGCGCTTGACTGAGCACAATCCCGGGACCACCGTGTCTCTGGGCCCTTTGTCTGAGATGTTTGTTAAGTGCTAGCCTCGCTCCTGCTGGGACGCCATTGAGAAGCGCCTGCTCCGGGCAGCCTTCCTTTCTCTTCTAAGTGGCCGCCTTTGTTCGCCACCTTGTGCGCGTCGACCGATCGGCAGCCGCTGTTCGCGTTTCATGCGCGGGGGTCCTTCTCACTCCCCATTCGCTCTCAACAGGATCAAACTCTGGCACCTTTCATAGCTGAAACTGATCCTATTCAGCTTTATTCATCTAACCCTCTTAGGTCCCCTGTTGCCTATACGGCTTGAACGCCTCTTCTTACATTTTGTTTAATTATTTCTCATTCATGGTTCATTGAATAAAGTGGAGAACTTCTAAGGAAAGCGTGAATTTTTAAGATTTCTATCTGTCCTATGTTCATATGTGGCAAGATGATATTAGGATTGCAATTTGCAGAAACAGATTTGTGGATATTTGCAATTTTGTCATAAAAAAAGGAAAATAGTCATAAATGCAGGATATTATCTGTCAATGTAGAGTGTAACTCCTTTGGGGGATCTACAGTTGGTCATCACAAAGTTTTACATTTACATGGTTTGGCTGGTATTGGTTTCAAACTCAAAAGATGTGGGTTTAGTAAGGTTTGGGCATATCGGTCTCTGAATTTGTTAATATGGGCCACGTCAGAGCATAATTTTGGTGTCTTTAGTCAGTTTCTGATCCAAAACTTATTGGTTTGGACATAATTTTAGTAAGCTGTGGTCATTTCTACACTCAAAATGTGTTAATATTGCTTGGGTCTGGTTTGGGCATTGTTTTGTTGGACTGAGGTTAGTTTTGGACTTTTTCTTGATATATATTTTGTTGGGCTCAGATTGGTTTGGGATTTGTTCATGTGGGTCAGATCAGGTTTAAACATTGTTTTGATTGGCCCTGTCATGTTGGTTTGGGTTAGTTAAGGTTTGGACATAATAGAAAAACAAGTTTTTGTTTTGTTGATATGGCTTGGGTTGAGTTTAGGCATGATTGTGATGGGCTAAGGTCGGTTTTAGACACAGATTTTTTGAAATTGCTTTGGAAAGGTTTGGACATAACTAACTTATAGTGGGCTCTATGACTTTCAGACCCAGTACATGTTCATGTGGGTTGGTTGAGGTTTAGAGGTTATTTTGATGGATTTTTTTGACATGATGATGTGGTTTGGATCAGGTTTGGACAGATTTTTGGTGGACCCAAAACTTGTCTGGTTGGACTCAAAACTGTTTGGTGTGGTTCGAATCTGAAACAGACAGGGAGCTCTTCAGCTGTATTCTAGTTCTGACCAAGATTCTTGTGACCATCACACTCTTCACACACGTGATCTTCCACATCACGCCTTCATAGGTTAACCCCCTGTTGGTGACTGTCAAAAGTTAGCTCAGGTCAGAGAGTCTACGAAGAGATGGTGATGTTCATGTGAGTCAGTTTAGGTTTAGAAGTAATTTTAATGGACTCGTATCAGTTTTTGACTTAGAACCTGATAATGTGGGTTGGATCAGGATTGGACATATTTTTGGAGGGTTCAGGTCAGCTGTGGACCCAAAACTTGACTGGTTTGGATCAGGGTTATTATCGTTAACTAAAACGAATGAAATAACAAAAACTGAAATTGAGAAAACATTTTTAACTGAAATAAATAAAAATGGTAATTTAAAAAATTTGTTTATCGAGACTGGGATGTCCACATGACTATGTGACTCGGGTTGCCTCCAAAGAGTTTAGCATTTCACTCGAACCAGAATTCAACTCACTCGGTGCTGCAAGAGTGTCAAAAATAGCACAAAGTGTAAAAAACTAAAACTAATACTAGAATTAATGAAAACTAAACTAAAACTAAGCAGTAATAAAGAATATCTAATAAAAACTAGCAAACCCACTCTAAAAACTAATTAAAACTAACTGAATTAGAGAAAAAAGTCACAATTAAATAAAACTAAACTATAGTTAAAAATCTAAAACTATTATAACCTTGGTTTAGACTCTGAACTGTTTGGTGTGGTTTGAATCTGAAACAGACAGGGAGCTCTGCAGCTGTATTCTACTTCTGACCAAGATTCTTGTCACCATCACACTCTTCACCCACGTGATGTGGGTTTGGATCAGGTATGGATATTTTTTTTGGTGGGTTCAGGTCAGTTGTGGACCCAAAACTTGTTCATGTAAGTCAGGCCAGATTTGGGTATAATTTTGGTGGGTTCAGGTAGGTTCTGGACTGGTTGAAGTTGGGACAGGTTTGGAGAAACTTTAGGTCTGGTTTTGTTGGTGTGGTTTGAATCTGAAGACGGACAGGAAGCTTTTCAACTGTATTCCAACTCTGACCAAGATTTTAAGCCCGATTAAAGCTCCAGCTCATATTTGACAGATGTACAAACACAGCACACCGCCTGCTTCCTCAAATGTTAATATAACGACTCAAAGGCCCCACTGCGGGAGCAACAGGGGAGCGCAGGACCAACAGAGGAGAAAAAGAGAGGGATGAGAGGAGGGGGGGGGAGCAGGAGAGGAGGCGAGTCTGACAGTGCGGGGGGCAGATGGGGCTGTGAATAGGAAGAATAGGATGCAAGAAAGGAGAGATAAAACAAGACAAGATCAAGAGGGAAGGGTCAGCTCGAGAGGAATAAGATTTTCTTCGTCTTCTTCTTCTTCTTCTTCTCTATTGCATGCGTTACCGAGTTCTCGAGCCCTTTTGAATATTTCACCGCCCGGTTTCTTCAGAGGCATATTTTCTGCATGAAGAAGGTCACCTAGCTCAACACATCAAAGCTGGATTTGAACCGCACGACTTGTGGCTATGGCTTGTTTGGGAGATCTTTTGCTCTTTCTTCTCGCTCTCACCCTCTTCCCTCGCTCTCGTGCTTGCTTCCTTTTGGCCTCGGCTGAACCTGTCGTCATGACCTTGATGAGCATCTGAAGCTTCCGGTCCTTCTGCCGCGGCCTGGCAGTGCCAAACCGAGTCAACTCGCGTGCACGGAAGTTGCCCTCAACTCGGGTGAAGTTTCAAGGCTAGCTAACAGGGGCTAGCAAAGGCTATCAAGGAGATGGAAAGAGTCACGCTCTACCGAGCCAACGTCCTTATATTAGTAGAGGTCTTCTTGTGACCATCATGCTCTTCACCCACACGATCTTCCACATCACACCTCCATAGGTTAACCCTCCGTCGAAGAGATGCCAAGATCAGAGTCAAGTCGAGGTTTAAGGTCTTCAGTTCTTGCGTCTAGATCGAGAGGCCATAAATAATTATTCATCATATAGAAATGTAATGGTTCAGTCCATTCGTATAAGCTATAGGTTAAGCTGCACTGTAGAAATTCTCAGGAGAACAGTGCACCATATGTGTTTCTGCATTAACATTCCACACAAAAAGAAGATCCACCTCAAAGTTTAGGTCTCAGATTATCTCAAAATCAGTATCATACTGATAAGATATGGTGACAGTAGTAGATTATTCGCTCCTGTAATCAGAAGAAACTTCTTTTAATACACTCTCAATCTTCAGATTTTTTCACTGGGGGGGGGCCTCCAAGGAAAAATGTCTTTCTGTACATTGCATGCAATTACACATTTCCTCCAGAGAGGTCTCCAAATCACCAAAACTTACATAGTGTAGTTTTAATGTTGCTTAATTTAGGGTATAGCATTCAACATTATAAATCATTACCAACTTAATCAAAGTGTTAGAGCCCCAAATTAATGCTGTAGTCACAAGACTTGTATATCAATATTTATTTCTTTATCTATGTCATTGTTGTAACTGTTACACGTTCTCACCAGGGCCGCAACCATTAATTTTGTATACAGTGAATGAGGGCCCGTGTCCAGCGCAGCACCTAACACACCAATATTTAAAGGGTAAAGATATAAATGAAGTAATTCATAGTGGTTTGGTGTGAAATGCTTTGCAGTGGTGGTGATGGGACCACTAGTGATAGACGTCTGAAGAGTTGAATGGCTCTGAAAGCTCCCTACCATAAAAGTCTGCTGCCTGAAACATGGTTTCGGGATAGTTTTGTGAAAATTTTGGACTGAAGCGTATATGTGGCGTAGTGGTACACGGTGCGAGGCTAAATAGTCCCCGAAGAAAACTTCATTTTTCAGATTCATCAGACCATCAACATTACATATAAAGGCATGTGGTTTACAGTAAATAGACCGGCTGTAGTTGTTGTAGACAAACCTGGTTCCTATCACCACGGCTGTAAAGACGTCTCTATCTCTGTCTCACATCAAACCACCCGGACTAACTTTATTTACATGGGAACCCCTGAATTATGCAGAAGCGTTTCGATAAAAATGTGTGGAATTACAGGAGCGGCCCCCCAGGACTGGAGTTCGCCACCCCTGGATGAATTGATTATTGAAATGTATTGTTAGTTGCACTCATCACCTGCATGATCCTCGGCTGGTGGCCCCTGGAGCATCAGGAGTTAGTTGAGGTCAGAGAGGCTGCAGCGAGACGGCGAGATCAGAGCTCGGTCGAGGCATAAACTCTTGTGTTGTACAGAAGAGAGCACCTTCAGTGAAAGCGGAGAGCGAATGCAGATGTGGGCTTCAGTGCTCACGCATGTGTGTTTTCCAGTTTTGCATCGAACTCTCATTAATAAAACAGTATAGATCTGCCAGAGCTTTACGCAAGACGTGATGAAAACCAAAAATTCCCAGTTGTGTCTCGTTTCCCTAACCCAATCTCCAATATTCACTTAGATAATTAAAGAAATTGCCTCGGATTACTTTCAGACAGTGCGCTGTCGGATCTCGGGCCGAAATAAAGAAGTTACAGTGTTGTGGTGTTGAGGGGGAGTGAGGCAGCAGTTGAATATTTCATCATACGGCGCCGGGTTTGATTGTCATGCGGGATGATGCGCGCACCACGGTTTTTGGCGCCCGGCGAGGGTGCCCTGTTAGACGGAGTTAGAGATACACTGCCCAGGGTTTGATACGGTTCTGAGCTTTTAAACATGTTTATATTGCTGGAAAAATGAGAAAGATTAACAGATAAAGTGGAGAAACAGTCATAGTGTCCACGTGGTGACTTGATAAGAGTTTTTTTTTATTTCCCTATTAGGATAATTGGTTTAGAAGGTTTTTATAATCTCTCAAAGACACATTTATTAAAAAAAAAGAAAGAAAAGAAAAAAAAGACACTGTTATATTTTCTCCGGTCAGCCGAGGTTGACTTGATGACCATGTAATTGACTATTAGAACATCTATGTGTACACAGAGGCATTGATCTTGTCTGCAAAGGCTCTTATGAGAGTACAGTGCGAATCTAAAATAGAAATCTGGCAAGACAGCTTTCTATGAATTATTCATCATATTGATATGATATCTCTTTCTAATTGTTTAGTCTGTTAATATTTAATGAATATCATTTACGCTGCGCTCGAATGTGACAGTGTTTGGTAAATTACCATCTTTTTGTTTTGATTACTTGGTTTGTTTGGTTTTTTTTTTTCTCGCTTGTGTATTTATTTTATTTTAATCCCTGTTTTCATCGCCATCACTCTGCGAGCCGAGGCCGAACCAGGTTCACTCCGGATGCCGTGAGCCTTGGCCATGTTACCGGTACCTGAGCCCGTGTGAAACGTGGTTTGAAGTAAAGTAGATGTCTTTTCAAGTTACGTTATCGTCTCGCCAGCGCTCATTTGAAGCTGCTCTAATTGCACATGGTGCGAGCTCTTCCTTCCACTCATTTCTGTCATTGTACAAATTAAATTCGTGCTCAACTCTAATTTCCCTGAAGCAAATTATGCCTTACAAGATGTACATGAAGTGGTTTTAATCGAGCTGCGCGCGCCGAGGCCGCTCAGAGATGGCAAACTCTCCTGCAGTGCTTTTTCCTACAGAAGGCCCTGCGCTTGCTGAAGTGCACTCCGCCACCTAGTGGCCGCGTTTGGTGTTGCCCGTCGAAGGCCCAGGTCTTTTAACCCATTGCCCTCATTATTTTGGTGTGATGAGAGGGGCCGGTGGAGCTAAATGTACTTTAATGGGTAATTGTATTGTTCTCGTTTTCACTCTCCTTTCCAGCTTTATGGCTCGATGGACAGGTGTTTAAGCACGTGTGGAGCGTTTCTGAGCCGTAGGCTCGGCTTTGTGTTGCCATGTGTTGGTTTCTGTGCTCCTGATTCAAAGGGACGTTTTTCCAATTGTGCGGCGCGGCGGCTAATATTGTGTTTGTCGTCCAGCGCGCTGCTGATTTATCACGTTTCCTCCAGGCCTGACATTCAGATTCCCTGAGTGGCGTGCCAACAGACTAATTCGCACATAATTTGCACAATGTACACATAAGCAGCTTTCGTCCTTAAATAAACCACTTTCTGCTAAAGTTATAGTTAAAATGGTAGCACGTTACACAAACCCCCCGACTAATACAATCAACCAGCCAAGACTTTGCTGCCTGAAGTTTTGCTTCCTTTAGTTTTTTCATTTGAGTTACAAGGCCAGTTTAGATAAACATGTGAAGAAAGCGCAAACCTCACCAATTAGCCTGATGCTAACGACACTGTACGGCGTACTGTTGTCTATAAACATGGACTAATGTATGTCGCAAAGCTAAAATAGAATTAGTAATTTATTGTTTTTTATAAATGTACACATTTAACACTCAGGAAGCCCCTTTACAGCAAGAAATTGTGGGTTTTAAACAGTTTGGAACTGTTTTTACCAGTTAGCATGGTGCTAACTGCATGTGGCATACTGCTATCTGTAAACCTGAGCCAAAGTATGTCACAAAGCTAAACTAATTCACAGTAATTTAATGGATATTTTTATAATCAGTGTATTGCACTATAGTTAACTTTAATAAAACTAATTAGCCCGTTCTTCTCATTGTTGCTACTCTATGCTAACAGAATCTCTTGAACTGTTTTGATTATTTTTGTTTTATTAAAATTACTCCAAAGGGACCCTTACACAGTTTTGTAAATGTTTACCACTGAGACAGCACTTTTACAAAAAAGGACTATTTATTGATTACTTTATTTTTTATGGATTAGCTAACAAATAATGGATGCTAACAACAATTAGCATGGAGCTTACTGCAAGTCTACACCCTCTTCCCTCAAACCGTGTGGAGTTCTCCAGTAAACTTGATTATGTAGTTTCTAACACTATATGACACACTGTTATCTATAAACATAGACTAAAACACATTAGCCTAGCTAAAGACAGTAGTAGCAGCCGTCTAGCAGAGCAGATATCCACAGTTTTGTCCATTTTTGTAGAGAAAGTACGTCATACAGCGACAGAAACTGCATGAACAAGTCTTAGTATTAGCCATGAAGCTCCAGAGTAAAACTAAAGAAGCACCAAACTTGTGTACATTTGGGTTTTTTGTGTATAATTTGGTCGTATATGATAGTTGATGTGTACTTGCCTTTGAAAGGGAACACCTCTGCTGGATGAAATGTTTTAAAGGCGAGGTTTTGCCCTCACTGGCTACAATGGACATATTATGCAGATGCAGTTTCTGTTTTTGTTAGCTCAGATCAGTGTTGTTCACAGATTTATGTTATTTTCAGGGCGTTTTGTGTCTGTGTAAGCTGGTGAAGGCCAACACTTGACCTTTTTGCCCTGGTTATTTCTGGCCGTAATCCTAGTTTTTACCCATTAAAGCTGCCGGCAGGGGAATCTATAATCATTAATAGTGGTTTCCAGTTTGGGCCATAGATTTAAAAGCTCTGAAAACAATGACAACAATTCGCAGGAACGCTTTTGGCTGTTCTAGATGAGACACAAACTTATAAAACTTCCTAAAGACATTCCATGTTTTACTTGAAGCGTGGGAAAGACATAATAGCATATAATTTGTCTTGTAGTTGTTTCTTATTGGCATATTAAGTAGTGAGTTCTGGTAGAGAGCTGCCTTCAATGTTTTCTATTCGTAACAGCCCATTGATTAAGCTGCCACTCATCTTCACAGTCAGAGACACTTCTAGAACTTCCAGTAAGTCTAGAGTGACGTCCCACTTATTGGAAATTAGAATGTGATTGGACCTGTTTCGCATTTCAATTATGCTTATTAAACTACTGGGTTAGGACTTTTCTTCAACTCCTGAAGTTCTAACCAATAGAAAAACTTGCTTTCTATCTATCTCTCCATCCATCCATCCATCCACCCATCCATCCATCCAGCCATCCATCCATACTTACATACATACATTCCAAACAATTTGTGGTTGGGTGTTTCAAGATTTTAACCCTTTTACTTTCACCTAAAACCAGACTTCAAATCCAGTCATGCTTCAGTAAAACAAACAAAGGACAATACTTTTCAGTGCTGTACTGAATTTATGGCACCCTTAGCGCTTATACTCGATTCATACTAACAGGTTACATTGTCTTCTGTGCCTTAAGTCTCTCTCTCCCTCTCCCTCTCCCTCTCTCTCCCTCTCTCTCTCTCTCCTCGAGGCCTCTGGAACAGCGTGCAGATCTCTAACAGCCGTGTCTTCCCGTACCCTCGCTCCTTCCCTCCGTCCTGCCCTCTTTCTCTCACACTTTCCTGCAGTTGTGTAGAATTTATTCAGGCTCTTCTGACTTCAGAGGGAATTTGGGTAAAACTCCAAACCTTCCTTTTTCTCTCTCTGTGCTTCTCTTGGTGTTCCTACTGAACACTTAACTCACTCTTTAACCTATGAGCGACAACATTGCCTAGCGGGATTTTATACATTCTTTATTTTTATGTGTTTTTTTTCCACTTAACTGTGATTTGGTGTGAAATGGTTAATTGCAGACACTCTTTACAGTGGTGGTGATGGTGGTGGGAACCAATAACACAAATATAGCCATATTATTTACTATGCAAACCAACAGTGAACCTGTTTGTGTTTTTTGACTGTTTATATGTTGATGGCAGTAAAATCTGGAAACTACCCCTGAACTCAAAATTCATTTCCGAAACAAAGTTGGAATTAGATGTGAAAACAAATAAATACAGATAAAAAAAAAACAGATCTAAAATTTCCAAAACTAGGACTAAGAACTTTCAGTACTGCTCATCCATGAAAGGCACTGCTCCTCAGTGAGGAAGGTTGTGTTGAGGCTCTCCACCTTGATGAGTATCAAAAATGAGTATCTACAAATATCACTCTTAAAGGTACAGTAACAATACCAGGCATTCTACTTTTATCTACTGGATAAAAAGAGGTTGGGAAATGGGAATGATCATTTTCATTCATTTCAACGAGGATCATGGTACATAAAACCCTACATCATTCCAACAGTGTTTGAACTCCAGATGGAGGGCAGTGAGTGAAAAACAGAATGAAGGAGATGGAGGTGAAGAATCTGTACTGCACTAGTTTAGACTGTATTACGAGAGAAAGATACGAACAGGTAATCACAGCACGTTAAACATGATCCTAGAGATTTTAACTGAACTGAAGATTAGCTGCTATCGAGGCAGCAGATATAGGAACTACCTTCTCGTTCTTCTGTTCAGGAGAGCAAACAAAAACATACAAAAGGTGTAATGTGTTTGTTAGCAGTTGGGTTGACCTCAGTACTCAGGAGCTCCACAGTGTGTCCTGTTTGGTTTTCTTTTACTGATCTGTGGATTAACCAGCAACTCCACCTCACCTTCCAACACTGAGGTTACAGAGAGTTACCCACCGTAACACTCACAGATCAACTGTACACTACAGTAATCAC
This sequence comes from Megaleporinus macrocephalus, assembly GCA_021613375.1. Classification (NCBI taxonomy): domain Eukaryota; kingdom Metazoa; phylum Chordata; class Actinopteri; order Characiformes; family Anostomidae; genus Megaleporinus; species Megaleporinus macrocephalus. Next base: position 11,472,085 of record CM038723.1, on the reverse strand, counting down.
TCCTACTGGCCACTGACTCCTACTCACCACTGATTCACCACTTTTCCTGTTCCACCCTAAATGGTGTGACCGTTGGCCAACATTGTGGCACCTGGCTTCGCCCTTGTACGCTCAGTAGGAGTGAGTACTGTATTGTGAACATATGGTCTGTGGGTGCTGTGACTGTTCACTGGTGATAGATTTAAAATATTTATGTGAATCTTAGAACAGGAAGCTCCCTCAGCTTTATCTCGTCTGCAGATGAAGACTCCCAAGTTGCTTTTCTGGAGTGTTTTCAGTCGATTTCTTGCCTTTTTCTTCTTAATTTTATATTTTATTTGCTATTTTATCATTTTATAAAAACTATAGTATGGGCGAATATACTGCTATGGTGGTGGTGGGGTGATACAACATGCAATGCAAATGTAAGGGCTTATGTTATATTTTGCCTACTTTTTTATTTTTTTATTTTTTCATCTTAAAAAATTAAATAGACATGCAATTTGACTGTATGTACTGTATGCAATTGAGCTAATGTGACATCAAAAAACAAAGGATTAGTAGACTTTGTGGAATGGGCAGTAAATGGTTTGCTTTCATGGTATGAGCCCTTTAAAAGCACTGTAACGAAAAGAGCGGCTGAAACATGTACATGCTATTGGCAAACGAACGCACAGTAACATCATAAGTGGGCTTCCGTGAAAATAAATGTACGCTCGGTAGGAGTGAGTACTGTATTGTGAGTTGCTTTGCTGGAATTTTTAGTCGATTTCTTGCCTTTTTTTTCTTAATTTTATATTTTATTTGCTATTATATCATTTTATTCTATAAAAGCTCAACTGATGTTGGGTGCCTATAAACAATGTAAAGCACAGGGCCTATTTAAAGAGTGTGATATAGCTCCCTAAGTGGAAAATCACTTCCTGTCTGCAACTTGGCGACGTGATGTCATTTGCAAACAACCTATTGCACCGCAGATAAAAAAAAAAAAATCTAACAGAAAAGTTAGATATGGGCCCTTTAATGGACTACATCCACAACTGAGTAACACTGTTTACACAGTGAAGAACTGGTTAAACAGCAGGAGTTAGGAACTCACCAGGCAGACTGAAGGAGGTAAGAGTAGTGTGTGTGTGTGTGTGTGGTGTGTGTGTGTGTGTGTGTGTGTGTGTGTGGCTGCTGCAGGGGCTTCCCTCATAGAGGGGGCTAGCTCTGTACACGCACACAGAGTTTGATAGCCAGACCAAAGTAATTAATCACAGAGGACTGGGATGGTGTGATTGAGAGGCCCTAGGCTGGAGTGGATGACTCTGAGGAGTGAAGGGGAGTGTTTTTGTGTGCTCAGGAAAGGTTCAGGGGCCTATTTCAGGGAGGGAGAACATTGTAAGATGAAGATACAGGCAGATGAGACCTCGGCTTCCTGAGAGAATTCCCATTTTCTCAAACAGGCAGTAATTGCTTGACTATGAGCTATAAGCTATTCTCTGTGGCCGCCCAAGTCTCGCAGGTTTGATATGCACGGCGTTCCGAGCGGCAGTACACGTGATCTCGCGCTCACCTCTATCTCACGCTTTCAGAACGCCGCCGTGCCTGCGTCTGATCATCTGCCTTTTTCTCCTGTTGGATGTTGAGGAAGAAAACCGCCTGATAGCTTCTTTTTTTTTCTTCTTCTTCTCCTCCGTGCGGGAGTCTGCTGAAAAGGGCCTGAAGCTAGAAGAAGGGTCTTTCCTGATCAATATGGCAGCCCGGGGAAATGTTGTGTAAACCCCTCCTCTGCTTCAGCCATTTTAACACGCTTCTTCACCCCGGCCCACCTTCCCTGGTGTGTGAGTGCTCATCTCTTTTGACCTGAAACCAATCAATTTGCTGCTGTATAAACATTTCAGCAGGACTTCACAGCAGCGCTTCTGCTCGTTTCATGTCAAGCGTTTCAATATCACAGTGTTTAAAAGGCCTCATATCATCGAAAAGCAACGTTACTTCTAAAACTCCCCGTTCCTTAAGATCTGCATGTGGAAGCTAAACTGCAAAAGCAGCTGTGTTTAAAAAAATAAAGAAATTTACCATGGTTGTGATGTCACAACTATATAAACATAAACATTTACCATTTGAGTTGTCGTTCACATGCTTGGAATCATTGTATTTAGTTCAATTTTATTTATTCAATGTATTATGTGCTTCTCTTGTGAAGTTACTTCTCTAAGGACTTAGTACAAATAATTAAAGGGCCCATATAGTGGAAAATCTAAGTCTTTTTTCTGTACAGTAAATGAGTGTGAAATCATATGTAAGCATAGTTAAAGATTCACATATAATACCTGGTACATAGACTCTACTCACGGAAGCTAAACTGCAAAAACAGCGCTGTATTTAAAAAAAAAAAAAATTTACCATGTTTGTGATGTCACAACTATATAAACATTTACCATTTGTGTTGTCGTTCAAATGCTTGGAATCATTGTATTTAATTTCATTATATTTAGTGTATTATGTGTTTCTATTGTGAAGTTGCTTCTTCAAGGAATTATTGCAAATAATTAAAGGGCCCATATAGTGGAAAATCTAAGTTTCTGCCACTTTTTCCTGTACAGTAAATGAGTGTGAAATCATATGTAAGCATAGTTAAAGATTCACATATAATACCTGGTACATATACTCTACACATGGAAGCTAAACTGCAAAAACAGTGCTGGTTAAAAAAAAAGAAATAAATGTACCATGTTTGTGATGTCACAGCTATATAAACATAAACATTTACCATTTGAGTTATTGTTCACATGCTTGGAGTCATTGTATTTAGTTAGATTTTATTTATTTAATGTGTTTTTATTGTGAAGTTACTTCCCTAAGGAATTAGAACAAATAATTAAAGGGCCCATATAGTGGAAAATCTAAGTTTCTGCCACTTTTTCCTGTACAGTAAATGAGTGTGAAATCATATATAAGCATTGTTAAAGATTCACATACACATACACTACCTCGTACATAGACTCTACCCATGGAAGCTGAACTGCAAAAACAGTGCTGTATTAAAAAAATAAATAATTTTTTTACCATGTTTGTGATGTCACAACTATATAAACATTTACCATTTGAGTTGTCGTTCACATGCTTGGAATCATTGTATTTCATTTAATTTTATTCAGTGTATTATGTGTTTCTATTGTGAAGTTACTTCTCCAAGGAATAATAAATAATAAATAAATGTAATTATAATATAATATAATAATTATAATAAATAATTAAATAAACTACACCGTCACCATTTGGGATTATAATGAACTGGCTTAGAGTCACTGTTTTCAAACATTTCAAACATGTAGTATTTCAATTCAGTGTTTATTCAGTGTTTCTGTTGTGCAGTTAGTACAATGCCTTAAAACAATTAAAGGGCTTATATAATGGAAAACTTAAATTTCTTTTTTTTTTTCATATGTAGTCATATATAAACATTGCTAATGATTCACATGCACTACCTGGTACATATACTCTAAATATGGAAAATAAGCTGCAAAAACAGCCCACATAGCATTCATTGTTTCTGTGATGTCACAGGAGCCAGCTCATTCACATATATCCACCTTTTCATCTTTTAGCAGTTAAGCCTAGCTCACAGTGATTAAAGTTCTAAGAAGTGTTTTAGTGCTTTTTGAATGCGACTTAATGTAGGACAACCTTGTTTACATATATCAGTCTTAAAGAGAAACACTTTTTTTTTTTTTTGCTTGTCCTGTATTATGCATCATTGGAAAAAGCACCCAACATTCCAAAAAACTATAGTATGGGCGAGTATACTGCTATGGTGGTGGTGGGCTGATACAACATGCAATGCAAATGTTAGGGCACATGCTATATTTTGCCTACATTTTTTAAAAACTCAATAAATAAATAAATACAAATTGCAGTGAAATGCCATATTTAAGTTTTTACTTGTGTTCATTTTAGAAAATTAAATAAATATGCCATTTGACTGTATGTACTGTATGTAATTGAGCTGTTGTGACATCACAAAAACAAGGGATTAGTAGACTTTGTGGAATGGGCGGTAAATGGTTCACTTTCATGGTATGAGCCCTTTAAAACCAGAGACTCTTATTAAAAGAGTGCTTTTAATTAAAAAGTTAACGAGGTGCTGGAAAATGTACATGCTATTGGTAAACGAAAGCACAGTAACATCATAAGTGGGCTTCAGTGAAAATACATGTAAGAAAAAGTAGGCTATGGGCCCTTTAATTCACTATTCCCTGTAAATAGAGGCTTCCACGAAAGCAGCGAGTACCAGCTCGCAGACACTTAGGCGCACACTGCGATCTCGGCACCGTGGTCCCGTTTTGCATGTCACTCGCGCGGCGGGCTTTCAGGCGCCCCACTCTCTGTTTTAATAATCTCACGCGCCTGCTTAATATCATCTCCAGGGGCCGCAGACCTCCTCCGGCCCGCCCCGATTATCCCAATGAATTGTTTCTTTCCAAGGTGTAATAGGAAGCGGGTAAAAAGGGCAGCGAACAGAGCAGCCCCCCATAGCCCTACTGTAGCAGATAAATCAGATTGAGCCCGGCCGGCTTTTATTGAATCTAGATTGCGGGCGGTGCTCGGGCCCCTTCCGACGCACGGCCATCAATCAGCGGCTGGATAATGGAGCCTGGCCTGATTCCACCTGATGTTGGCATTATTTCGTTTGATTCTAACGAGCCGCCGCCGCCGCCGCCGCTGCTGCTAATCGGCCCACCGGAGGGAGGGGAGGGGGAACGTGTACATTTTTCCGCATGTGTGTAGCTGTAAACGAGGATCATTGAGATGAAGCATAGCTCCGCGTGGCTACGCGGCTCCCGGGAACTGAGGCTGCAATTACGCACACCATCACAATTGGATTTCAATGGAGGCCCCATTAGCCATCCTTCCAGCCAAAACAGAATGAAGTGCGGATGAAGTCAAAGTCTTTAGCCGTCTGCCACAGTTTGTTTTGTATTACCTAATCAGATGAAGAAGCCCCGGTCTATCTCCACCTCATCAGCTCCAGCCGTTCTAATATATATCCCTCTACGCTAGCTCTAATAACACATTCGCACCAGCATTCCTTTACACGGAACAAGTGTGCGCGAGGGCTCATGGGTAACAGAGCATGAGTGCTCACACACTGTGACCTTGAATGTGTGCTAGAACTAGAAACACCTATGCTACACCTTCACCATTTGGTGTCGTCGTTCACAGGCTTAAAGTGTTTTTACTGTGAAAGTGCTTCCCCATGAGTTAGTTCTTCATACTATTAGGCTGCACACAATTAAAGAGCCCGTGTCATCGAAAATCTCATTTCCCTCTGCTTTTTCTTTACAGTAAATGTGTGTAAAGTCATATGTAAACATTGTTAAAGATTCACATACGCTACCTCATATATATAAAAAACTAAGCTCCAGAAACAATGTATAGCGTTCATTGTTTCTGTGATGTCACAGCTCATTCCCATACTCACATATCCCTTTTCAACCTTAAGCGGTTGAGCCCAGCCCACTCCGATTTCAACTTAAGTGCTTTTTGAGTGAGGCTCAATGCAGAGCAACCAATCAGAACAGAGCTCATTTACATAATAACGTTATTTTAAAGAGCCCACAGTCTAGAAAATTATATTTTATAAGGGTAACAGAGCACGAGTGCCCTTGTATGTGTGCTAAAGCTAGAAACACTGTGATTTCACTTGCTGGTATTTGGAAATAATGAACACCATAACAATTTATCAGATAATTATTATTTTTTGGTAGTCTATGAGCATGCCATGAACATGCCATGGCAGATCTTACATGCAATCGTGAGTTGATATAACTGTGTATACATTATAAATATGAAATATAACTGTGTAATGCTACCAGTACCAGATGCTGTGAGGTGTAATGTGTTGGAATGAATTGCTTCAGATGGCCATCTGTTCTCTGCTGTTGAAGATGTTGGTTGTAATGGAATATGCAGTAGCCTACAATTAGTTGACGTTATCGATAACATTGGTAATTGAGCTAAATTTGTGTCAACAGATCAAATTATCGATTACTTGGCTTAATGACGTTGGCAAATCCTGACTGAAAGATGGAACTATAGACAGCACAGACTGCACTGCAGTGGCGGTAATGACCCACAAAGTTAAAGACTATGAAAACACGTCATTCAACGTATATGAATATGTAAAACCAACCGTTAAAACATTGCTGCTGGATTGATGTCTCCATGATCAACAACTAATTGATGAATCAAAGTCATAATGAACCAATTACTGGTTAGTTGCAGCCCTAATGCATACTGTAATAATTTCAGTATGGTTAGTTGATGGCTTTAGAGTAACAGTGAAGAAATGTGCCTGGTATTGGACAAATAAAGCCAGTGACTGCTGTTAGAGGCCTGTCATGGTAATCTCTGAGTAACAGAGCTATGAAAACCAGTCTAGTATGAGGACTGTTGACTGACTTGTGTTGTAACTTCTTTGAAGAGCGAGACCAGTTCAGAGTATTCTTGAGGACACCGCGGTACAGACGCTCCTGCTCCTGGTCTACTCTGGTGTCGTCAACTGTTCCATCTGGCCCATGTGGCCTGTCTGGCTAAGTTGTTATCTCCTGGGTTTACTTTGGGGGTTCCTGCCATAAATGATAGGATCCACTGAACCATAAACCACTGGCTTGGCTAGGGGACCTTGGACCTCGATACCTTTTCTCATGTTTTGCTATGCATGGACACTTTTCTTACCATCCTTCTATTTGATTCCTCTTTTTTCTAAGCTGCTTTAAGACACTACTGGCTGTAAAAGTGATATATAAGTCAATGTTGATTGATTGATTGATTGATAAAACTTCTCGCAACCTCTGTAGCATTCATTGTGCCCATCTGTATAAACAGGCTTTTAACCGACGCCATATTATGTAAGAACTATTCACAACACTTGTCACTATCAAAATAATCGTAGCGCTACCAAAACTTCTCAATTGTTTCAGTAGTGACTGTTTCAGCACTGACAGTTTTAGCTCATTTTGTACAGAACACTGATAGCTGCGCACACATCAAATCATCGTTTTTTATTACAACCAATTACATAATCGTATAAAACATGGTGGTAAGTCTTAATATTTCCCACCGATTCTCAGACTTTAAGCCACATTTACTTCAAAACACTGGAACCATAGGACTGTGAGGGCCTGGGATGCAGTTTTGAAAACTTAGGGATGTGGCTCAAATAAAGCTCCACCTACAGACTAAAATATAAAATGATGGGACGTTGTTTTTTATGTGTTTTTTTTTTTTGTTCAAATTAATCTCACAATCAATCCAAATGTTTCAGCTGCATTTAAAAGAAATAAAGAAAATTATTTTTTTTATATGTATTACTGTATATATATATATATATATATATATATATATATATATATATATATATATATATATATTACATACATTTACATTTATGAGTTGGGCTCCCAATAGAAATTACTATATATATTTCTGTCTCATGCATTTGAGTTTAAATAGCTCATAATAAAGTCCTTGTAAATATCTGAATACATTATTGTTAACATCACAAATATTATTCTCATTTATAGATTGAGAACTGGCATATCAGCCCAGCTCCTACATGAGCCGAGGCATGTGTTGGTTTTGTGTGTGTTGCCTGTTTGTTTGTTTATTTGTTTTGATGGTGTGTATGTGTGTGCGTGTGAAGGTACGGTGTGTGTGATGTTGTGTTGAGGTGAAACAGTGATCTGTGCTGGTGTGTTCAGCAGAAAGCGGAGAGGCACTGAGGCCTTTTCTCTTTGTTTGTGGGGGCAGACGTCCCGCGAGGCTCAGCAGAGATGAGAGATGGACAAACAGTTTGATTTTGCACCACTGCCCCGAGCACAGCGAGAGCGAGCGAGAGGAAAGGAGAGGAGAAATATAGTTTAAAAAGAAAATAGAGCTTAATGCCGCCTAAAAGAGAGAAGAGATTGAGATGAGGTTAGTTAGCCAATGGGAGGTCATGCGTCTATTTCCATCTACCTCTGTGTACGTGTGTTGAAGCATTAGGTTGTTGCTCTTTCGCTGTGTGCCCACACTTATATACTCATTCTTATCTCCTCTAACTTAAAGGGTCCGTATCATCCTGTTCTCTCCCCCCTCCATACAGTCCATATATATAGAAGCAAAGCTACAGAAGCAGCCTGTTTTAAACTCATGTTATCCCTTAGAATGTTTTTGTCATAGTGCCTTAAGACTGATATATGTGAATGAGCCCTGTTCTGATTGGCCAGTCTGGACTTAAACACGCCTTATAGCCTTGGTGTAGGGATGAGTGCTGTTAGTTTTTTATCAATACCAATACCAATATACACTACTGGGCAAAAGTTATAAGCCTTTATCTGATCAATAAGTGTGTTTTCATCAATACGAACACCAGATATGATTAGAACAGATGTACATAATCATACATACAATACAAAGTAACATGAATAACTTATTGTGAGAGATGTAGATCATATCTTGGGCTCCAGTTTGAAGAACAAAGTGTAGTTCCAGATTTCTCCTGGACGCCCCAGACATTGTATGAATGTATTCAGTTCCTTCAGCAGTAATCTTGATTTATCTTATTGAAGTACTGAGCAGTGAAAGCAGGTATTAGATGAGAACTGTAAATAATACTGAGGTGTTTCCACAAGGAGAAGCTTTGAAAGGGTTAAATAAACACACTGACGTATGTAAAAGCACTACTTACTGTATTAATACTGTTTGAATATTGTATTTGTATTTAAAGTGTTTTTCTGAGCAAATAAAGGCTTCCTATCTGGACCCAAAATAGCTTTTAATATATAATAATATCCCTAAGTGTCTAAATCATTTGCACAGGACATTAAAACATATCACTACTGCTACTGATACTACTTTCCATAATTTGGTCTAAAAAGTAAAGATGTGACCCTAATTAGTTAACACTAAACCTAACTCCACATGTAGAGTCTGATTATATTTAGTGTGTTTTTCTGGCCACACTGTTAAGATTCTGCCAGTTGCATTCTGATTGGCTGCCTGTTTTTTTTGTTCAGCCCAATCTCTTGTCGTGACTCCGTTTTCAAGATTGCCTCCTTCTATATGTATAGCAGGCTTGTGATTGGTCATTTCACTGGTCAGTTGCAGTTCCGTTTTCTGCTGTACTCGGTGGTTCTTGGCTGTGTTAAGTGACAAAAGGTACCAGACTCTGCCTAGATTGGTAGGATGGTCAAGCTAGATACTGAATTTTCATTCAGTACAGACTCTTAATATCCTCACCTAAGCTAATTTAGACTATTGAAATATCCTAATTATTCTTTAAATGCTGGAAACATTTTCTCATTAGAAGAAATGTCAAACTGTCCTACCTTCAGGTTTAATACAATGGCTAAAAGCTGTCTTCCTGTCTGCAAGCTTCTTGTAGAAATTTTCCTGTTCCACCTTAAATGACACATGGAACTGCTGCACCATTTAAGGTGAAACGAGAATAATTGCTTGTAGTATTTATGATAAGGAGATTTAAGGTGTCAAAAATGTTTTACTGAGAATTAGCTAAGTTTGGCCCAATGAACAGTAGTCTGAGTCCATTGTGTATTCCTATTTCCTTTATGTGGTGACTCCATTTTCAAGATTGCCTCCTTCTATATGTCCTGCCAAATAGCAGGATTGTGATTGGTCGTTTTGTATATCAGTTGAATTTCCTTTTTCTGGTGTACTCTGTGGTTCTTGGCCGTGTTAAGTGACAAAAGGTACCAGACTCTGCCTAGATTGGTAGGATGGTCAAGCTAGATACTGAATTTTCATTCAGTACAGACTCTTAATATCCTCACCTAAGCTAATTTAGACTATTGAAATATCCTAATTATTCTTTTAATGTTGGAAACAGTGTCAAACTGTCCTACCTGCAGGTGTAATACAACGGCTAAAATCTGCCTTCATGCCTGACTTTACTGTTCCACCTTAAATGACACATGGGGCACCAGCATGTAACTGGTGCACCATTTAAGGTGGAACGGGAACAATTGTAATATTTCTGATAAGGAGATTTAAGGTCTCTAAATATTTGACTGAGATTTTTCTATAGGGTTAGGGCCCCTGTAAACATGCGCTACGGTGCAACGTTCCAACAAGCTGGCACAATTCATTGCATCACTGAGAGGTGCAGCAGCTGATTGGTTAAAACAATTATGCTGCAGTGCTTTAGATTTATACAGTAGAATGTTGTATGTGTGCATGTTTCATGTTCCCCCCCGCCCCCAACACACAAACTCGACATTTACTTACATGTATCTCCTTTAGCTGCATTATTATCACATTTAGTAAAGTGAGCCCATACTTCTGAATGTCATACCCTTTCAGGCAAGACCAGAGAGCACAGAAAGATAGGCCGAGGCACGCGAACACATTTGTCACACAAGCAGAGCGCCACTCCCACTCATCCAATCTAGCCCCAGCCATTTGAAACTGCCTACTATATAGAATTAATTAACATTTATTAATATATATATACTTATAGCAGCACTGTTCCTCCAGAAGTGTATCGACTTTTCTGTACTAGCCAATCAGGAACCGGTACCAATGTAGAGCCGGTGTTCTGTCGATTTGTCCTACCTTGTCGAAACGTCCTACCACGGCTTAGATTTGTTGATCTGTGCTTCCTTGGTGGAAAATAATACTGCATGTGCATTAAAACCACAGGTAGGATTATTTGATAGTGTGAATATGGTCATAAAACAAGACCCCCTGCTATTTTGTCAACGATTATGAGCCCCGCGAACGCTTTTGAAACACTCAAGCAGACAGTAACATTAGGCTAAATTTAGATACCAAGCTTAAAGAAAACAATTAACGTTAAAAAGACGTTAAAACATTATAAACAGGAAGGATACAATTCTACACGTACGCGCCAACCATCGAAATCTTGACGTAATCAAGATGCGCAATAAGCCTTGGGTAGGACCGATCGATGGGTAGGATGAAATGATAGAACACCGGTTCTTGATACCCATCCCTACATTCAGCTATAGGCTGAATGGAATTTGTTTATATTTCTTTATTGTTTTTGTGACATCACAAGTTCAGTGAATCCAAAACAGACTGAACCAGTGAACAGGATGTCGTGAACCTCCAGCAGTGTCTACATACACAAGCTAAGGAAAATGTCTAAATTAGATTTTTCCCCAAAATACAACTGTAAAATAAGTCGTGGAGGAAAAGTAGGCCTCACGAGTCTGAGGTTCCGGACTTAATATTAATATATATATACTGATCACAGCACTGTTCCTCCAGAAGCTGGTGTTCTGTCGAAATGTCCTACCACGGCGCAGATTTGTTGATCTGTGCTTCCTTGGTGGAAAATAATACTGCAAGTGCATTAAAACCACAGGTAGGATTATTTGATAGTGTAAATACGGTCTTAAAACAAGACCCCCTGCTATTTTGTCAACGATTATGAGCCCCGCGAACGTTTTTGGAGCACTCAAGCAGACAGTAACATTAGGCTAAATTTAGATAACAAGCTTAAAGAAAACAATTAACATTAAAAAGACGTTAAAACATTATAAACAAAAAGGATACAATTATACACGTACGCGCCAACCATCGAAATCTTGACGAAGCCTTGGTAGGACCGATTGATAGGGAGGAAGAAATGATAGAACACCGGTTCTTGATACCCATCCCGAAATTTGTTTTTATTTTGTTATTGTTTTTGTGACATCACAAATTCAGTGAATCCAAAACAGACTGAACCAGTAAACAGGATGCTGTGAACCTCCAGCAGTGTCTACATACACAGGCTAAGGAAAACCACTAAATGAGATTTTTCCCCAAACTACGACTGTGAAGTGAGCCAATCGTGGAGCGAAAGTGGGCCGTGCGAGCCTGAGGTTCCGGTCTTAATATTAATATATTATTCCGGTCTTAATATTAGTATATATACTGATCGCAGCACTGTTCCTCCAGAAGTGTATCGACTTTTCTGTACTGGCCAATCAGGAACCGATACCAATGTAGAGCCAGTGTTGTGTCCTACCTTTGTCCTACCTTGTCGAAACGTCCTACCACGGCTTAGATTTGTTGATCTGTGCTTCCTTGGTGGAAAATAATACTGCAAGTGCATTAAAACCACAGGTAGGATTATTTGATAGTGTAAATATGGTCATAAAACAAGACCCCCTGCTATTTTGTCAACGATTATGAGCCCCACGAACGCTTTTGGAACACTCAAGCAGACAGTAACATTAGGCTAAATTTAGATACCAAGCTTAAAGAAAACAGTTAACAATAGCATGTGCAATAAGCCTTGGTCAGACCAATCGATGGGTAGGATGAAATGATAGAACACTGGTTCTTGATACCCCCCCCCCCCCATACCCAAATTTGTTTTTATTTCTTTATTGTTTTTGTGACATCACAAATTCGAAAACAGACCGAACCAGTAAACAGGATGCCGTGAACCTCCAGCAGTGTCTACATACACAGGCTAAGGAAAACCACTAAATAAGATTTTTCCCCAAACTACCACTGTGAAGTGAGCCAATCGTGGAGCGAAAGTGGGCCACGTGAGCCTGAGGTTCCGGTCTTAATCTTCCTTTCACACTGGCACACAGAGTAAAAAGAAAAAGAGCGAGGAAAGCGCTCGCTAATCCAATCAGCCTCAATCATGTTATCCCGCATTCGCACAAACTCTGCACAAGCCCGCGCCTAACTTCTACCCGGGTTCCGTAATAACTCTCGGGCGCGGTTGTTTTCCTGCTTTCGCTCCCGCTTTATTTAAAAAGTTGAAACTCATCGGAGGTAATGTTATAAGGGACTCAATTTCACGTGGCTGCGCTCATCAGCGAGTAAAATAGCAATAAAGGCGGATTGCTCTTGGGAGACGCGCGCGCTTCGGAATAAATGATGTGCGGGAACAGAGGCGTAATTAATTTACAGGCTGTATTGATAGTCCCGCCACACTCCCCGCTATATTTCTTAATCTCCGCTAACATCTTCATTATTATTTGGAGGAGAGGAGAGAAAGCAGAGTCAACAGCCTAAATGAATTGCCAAAAGAGTCGTACACAAAACCCTCTTCTCAGCGCCGGGATTGCTCTTAAGCTTTTAATTAGGGTGCCAACAAACAGCTCTTGATGTGCGCGCCGGAGAGGCGAAGACGAGGAGCGCGCGCGTGCACATGTATCATAAGGACGTAGGTGTAATGACAATGAAGTGCTCTTTAGTACGCAATTATCTGACATTGTTTGTTAGGCCTAAGCGCTATAACCTGAACGTGGGTATCTATGGCGAGCGCCAGTTTAGGCATCAAATGAATAAAAGAGCTGCTTCAGTTGCCCTCCGTTTGCTGCCGTGCAGTTCACCTGCTTATGCGCTCCTCCTGAACGCCATGTTTGTCTCTTCCACAGCTAAAACAGACGAGGTTCTGAAAGCGAAGGAGAAGAAAGAAGAGGAGGCGAAGCGGATGAAAGAGGAAGGTGAGGCTCATTTTGTTTTCGTCGCCAGATGTTCTCCAAATGAGGCTTCGGCGAGACAGCGCGTTCAGATCTCTAGCGGTGCGCTGTCCGAGATATTTGCACCAGTTTTGCATTAATAAGTACTCTTTTCTCGTATGTGATCAAGACCAGACTAGCGATACGTTCTCAGAAGGCTGTCGCTCGGGCGATTTGAAGTAAATATATAGTCAGACTATTAATATAACAGTGAATTATGCAGATACATTGAGAGCCAGGCCTACTGTTTTGGCCATGAAGACCAACATGTCCATTTCTTTCTGGCTTGACAAAGCTGTGTCAGGAAGTCTTTTGTTTCTCAGGCCATCAGACTGTTTAACTCATCCCAGCACAGTAAACAATAATCCTGTAACTCTGTTATACTCCAGACCCCTAGATCAGTCATCCGGTATCAGACTGTATCATATTATATATTTATTTCACAGATTTGTCTGTATAACTGTATGTTACTATATATACTATACTGTCTATACTGTTATTGTTACACTATGCCTATTATATTATATACACCATGTATACAGTCTATATATATTAATATATATAAATAGTGTTGCTGCTTTTTATTACATATTTGCACTGCCGACTGCACTAGTCATCACTCTCACATACACACTGTAAACCTTTTTCTATTTCTATTTTGTATATACTATATTCTATTTATGTTCTTTTTGGAGATGGGCCGATCAGCGTTTTGGAGGCCGATTCCGATCGCCGATCACCTTTCAACGCAATTGGCTAATAGCCGATACCGATCGTGGGCAGAGCTGTATGCCATGGCAGGGCCACATGTAGTTATTAGCGCAAGCAAGTCATAAAACATGGTCTAAACTGGTTTATTACTATTTTTAACGAGCTCATGTGAAACAGCATTATATTTTTAACAGATTAACAGTAAATCAAACAAATATCCCCAATACTGCAATCCTTAAATTTCAACCCTTAATTTAAAACTGAAATAGCTAATTAAATAATCGCAGTAAAAACTGCAGTCATTAAACGCAGAATTTTAAACTAAAATCTGTAATCATTAAATGTAGGTCTTGAATTGTTGCTGCTGTTCTGTTCGTACTGGTCAGATCTGGTCTGCATGGTGTTCTAGGTTATTTGTTTTGTGCTAGCTGCGCGTGCCGCGGATGTACTCTTATCAGATTGTATCCGTATCAGATTAGTAGTGTTAAATGTCTTTGTCTTGGTTCCCCAACGAGACACGGTTAATTTTACAGATTTTAAAAACGCTCTGGATGAGTCTGTGTCACATACGGCAACAAGCTGCCAGACGGACGCCACGCAACGCAAAGGAAAACTGTTCTCGCGAGGCCGCTGCTTTAGTCAGTCTGTGGAAAATGAAAGGCTTTGTGTTTCCACCTAGCAGTTCAGATAGGAATTGCAGGAAGCTAGCCGGAGGGGGTTTCAACGAAACGCTAGCTAGAAATACAGAAATTAGGCTCATTTGTTAAACGCCATCGATCGGCTCTGGGGATCAGCTAAATTGGAGAAATATACCGATACATAACCGATTGATCCTTCCATCTCTAGTTCTTTTTGTTGTAACTGTCTTGTTTTGTCTTACCTTGTGCACTTGAGGAATCTATCTACCTATCTACCTATCTATCTATCTATCTATCTATCTATCTATCTATCTATCTATCTATCTATCTAGGTTTTGTGCAAACTATGATATGTGAGCAGTGAATCTTATATCACTGTTAGAAATTTCAGTAGGTGACATTAAGAGCCAGGCCTGCTGTTTTAGCCATGAAGACCAACACGTCCATTTCTTCCTGGCTTGACAAAGCTGTGGTAATATAGGCTCAAACATGTCAAGCAAACATCATTCAAAGAAAGGAAACAAGCCACATTTAGCTCTCTAAGGTTTCTACTGGTAAATTAGCATTATAGCCCTATTCAAGATCGATTAGCCCCCCCCCCCCCCTCGTGATTTCATCCAGTAAGAATCTGCAATGTCTGTAGTTTGTAACAAGTCTGCGTAGTAATAATTCCCAACTCTCCCAGTAATAGAACACCTGCTCAAATCAACATCTGTGTAATGTAATAACAAACCCTTTCTTAATTTTCTTTTTTTGTGACATGAAGATGAGGATAACAGCTACTGGGGCTTGATTTAACCCTGTTTCTTGAAGTTCATGACAAGGCTAATGAAATCCACAACACTTTTGGTGATGGCCAAATTACATAGAGGAAAAAAAATATTTTGAATGCACCTCTCACTGTTTTCTGTCTAGATTGGCAGCAAGTTGTAAGACCACACTTCACTAGCCTAACGCTAGTCTGTTTGCTGTGTAGCTTGTAGTGTGTTGTTTTTGTTTGACAGTGTAGCTCCTATTGCATAATGCTGATGTAAACATTCACGTAATGGGCCCACCACTGTAAATCAGTGCATAGTTGGTTTCACTGTGAATATTTGAATTATGTATATAATTATATAATATATATATAAAATTGTGAGCTGCGAGAGGTGGTGTGAAGGCCACATATGAGATAGCAGTCAGGAACGGCCTTATTTAAATCACTTGTCCCTCAAACAAAAACTTCTGTTTTGCCTCACGATGCCCTACGTGTAACCCTCCACCCTAAATGTGTTTTTAAAAAAAGAAGTTTAACCCCAAAAACATCTCACAAAACTATCATTAAACAATGTCTTAGACGTCCGGCAGCACTGTGATGCTGTAACCACAGTGAACAATTCTGATTTGCTGAGTTTCTCCTGAATATATATATATATATATATATATATATATATATATATATATATATATATATATATATATATATATATATATATATATGCAAACATTTCAAAACATTTCATTACCAGTAAAAGAGAATGTAAATGTAATTTATCTGATTTGAGTGAAATTATTGGGTTAAATTCAGTAATCGTGACCACCCCGCTTGAACTAACTGGCTATTTTTACGTGACTGATTGACAGCTAAATAAATAATGAAATACACTCGTGTTCAGGGCTATCATTTAGAGTCTTGTTGAAGGAGTGCTGTCACTTTAAAAGAAATATGTAGACTGATGGAGATAAAGATACAGGTAGAGAACGATGAATATCTGAGATGAGCCGCTCGGTGACAGCTGAATTATACATATATACATACAGAGCGTGAAGATTTTAATGGAGAAAAGTGCTGGCTTGTGCAGATAGTAAATATTGCGTGTCTGCCCTCCCCTCCATCCTCAAGGCGCATCTCCGCACGCATATTCAAATGAAGTCAGGAGCAATTTGCTGGAGAGCAACAAAACCTGATAGGTGCAATAAAAGCCTTCAGATTCTATAATGAAATTAAGTGTAGATCTGGTGTAGGGCAACGCTGAATGAGAAAATGAAATCTGTGATGGCCTGATTACACTCCCACTGGTGCACTTGAGCGCATGTGTGTGTGTGGGGTATGGAAGGGCTTTCACAGTCAGGAAGACATCTAAGTTTGTGATCTGTGTGCTGGGTGGAGGTGGACAAGCTATAACATACAGTATTATGATACTGTGAAGGTTACATGGAACACATTTGCTACTTTTGAACAAAGCTACTGTAGATACTACAGTATATTTATGGTGGGAGCCAGGGGGGAGGGGGATGCTATTTAGTATTTGCAAAATATGTAAAAAAAACTAATTTTAATAAAAGAAAAAAACATGCAAATTAGGAAAGTTCTGGCATACTGTCGAGAACATCAGTGTTAAATGATATCTCGACATATGAAATCTGATATCTAACTGATACATCTTCTTAATAGGAAATTGTACTATTTTGCCTATTTCTATGCATTTTTGCTTCATTTATATGATATTTTATCATTTTTTGTGTCCAAAAGCATCATAATTAATTTTATATCATTTCTCCAACCACTTGCTTTGGTCATAGCTGCCTGAATGTAAGCTTTATCAACCTCTGTTTGCAGTGCAGTGTGAGAGACACAGTGGCGTCCAGTTCATCGCCTAAACAAGCTACAAGCTATGTCATCAGTTTTGGTCCCAAAACCACACCATCGCAACAACTGCTAAACACATACGTCAACGTTTGCAGTACCAACCACCTAATATGCTGGCATTGCTCCGTTTGACTTAGATATATATTTAAATATATTTATTTATTTATACCTTATTTATATTTATTTTTACTGTAATAGTTAACAAAGCCATTGTAACACAGTTTGTCAGTGACTACATCTCAAACCGTCACCTCCTTCCTGTATAATGTACTCAGCCTGAACCCTGCAGTATGGAACTGTGCTGAACCCCAAATGCCTATTTCTGAGATATATGATGCGTTGCTGGGGTGCAGAAGTCACTACTGTAATTCCTAAGTGGTGCCCTTTGCAGGGAGCAGGGAGTTATTTGGGATTCAGCCAGTGTTTTTGTTTGGGACTTGGTTGTGCAGCATGTTGTGTTGAATGAAACAACTTCATTATAGTTAGTGCTGTTTGCAGGGGCTGCGTTTCACAATCAGTGTGAACATCCATGTTGTGTCATGTCAGCTGGGCCGGGCATTGTTGTACAGTTCAGTCACAGGCTTTGTTCTTGTGGCTCTCGTTCTCCTACCGTCATTGCTTTGTGGCTGATGGCTTCCTCCCATCATCTGTGGCGACTGTTGTGAGCGTGTCGGATTCAGGCACCGCCTTGTGGCCACCTCTCACAGCTCTCAGTGACGAAAGACCTCATTCAAATCACCTGTGCCTCAAACAAAAAGGTTAATATGAATGGCCGAAGCTAAACAACTGTAGTTACTTTTGAGTGAGGCACAATAAAGCGCAACCAATTAAAACAGACCTCATTTACATATATCAGTCTGAAAGCTAAGTAACAAAAATGTATGTCAAAGTTGGAAAAATTCAAGTTTTAATTAAATTAGAATGAAAATCAATCATTTATTTTTGGCACATGCATTACTAAAACTGTATTAATACCATAAGTGGACTTAAAGTGGAGGGAAATAAAATAAAATACTAAATATCTAGGAAAGATAAGGGCGATTTAAATCAAATCAGATGGAAATAAAGAAACCTATGTGAAGACCAGAGTGCAGCAAGAAGTCAGGAGCCAAACAGGTTCTTCTACTAATCGACATATTACGAGCTTCAGTGTTGCTATATTTACATGTTTCTATGTTATTTTAATGTTCATCCTATTGCCCACCCTTAGACCCTGGTTCTGCTCTTATCTACATGCTTGAAAGCAGATCTCTGAGATTTGTATCTGGGCTTGTTACCAGATCGCTGACTGGATGTAGAATTTGAGAAGAACACCTACACTGTTTTTGCGTGGCTAATATTGATCGTCCCAGTCTAATTTACTGTGAGCTTGATTTAGTCGTGGCAGAGATTGGTGTCTGATAACGTCCCCTACATTCTGTTTATCAGTATCTGTACAGAGGGGGAAAAAACACAGACCTATAGTTTGACCTTTCAGGATAGAAATGAATTCATTAGCCTTCCTTCACCCTGACTTTCTTTCCTGTTGTGAATTGCCTTGGAATATATCAAACACTAGCCTTTTTTTCTTTATCCACTAAATTGCTAGCTGGTATTTGGTATGACCCTTGTTGAAGCTGCCTACGCAAATATTTGTTAGACGGCTGTACAGTTAGCTTCTAGTGCTTCAGTGACTAATAGCTCACAAGCAGGAACCTCAGAATCACATATATGCCTTATAAGCATGGAGGAGTGCTGTTTTTATAGAGCTTTTGATTAGCAATGACTAACCAGAAGACTTAAAATAACACAGCATCACTCTTTGCAGCTATACTGCATGTCGAAAAGTATCCAGACACTCATTTCCATTTACAGTATGTATACAAAGTATCCAAACTACATTTGAGCTCAAACACTGCTAGAAAAAAAGCCTGGGCTAATACCTAAAAAGAAAATATAGATTTAAACGCAGCATAAGTGCAATACAATGCATTTTAATAAGTACTAATAAGTACGGCAATGCTAAATTAAGTGGAATGTAGATAGAATAGCTTGCTCTGGACCAACTACACATGGGCCCATTGTCATATGTAGGCTAGTTGGGTAGAATAGCTTGCTCTGGACCAACTACACATGAGCCCAGTGTCAAATGTAGGCTAGTTGGGTAGAATAGCTTGCTCTGGACCAACTACACATGAGCCCAGTGTCAAATGTAGGCTAGTTGGGTAGAATAGCTTGCTCTGGACCAACTACACATGAGCCCAGTGTCATATGTAGGCTAGTTGGGTAGAATAGCTTGCTCTGGACCAACTACACATGAGCCCAGTGTCAAATGTAGGCTAGTTGGGTAGAATAGCTTGCTCTGAACCAACTACACATAAGCCCAGTGTCAAATGTAGGCTAGTTGGGTAGAATAGCTTGCTCTGGACCAACTACACATGAGCCCAGTGTCAAATGTAGGCTAGTTGGGTAGAATAGCTTGCTCTGGACCAACTACACATAAGCGCAGTGTCAAATGTAGGCTAGTTGGGTAGAATAGCTTGCTCTGGACCAACTACACATGAGCCCAGTGTCATATGTAGGATAGTTGGGTAGAATAGCTTGCTCTAAACTAACTACACATGAGCCCAGTGTCATATGTGGGCTGGTTAGGTCTAAAGCCCACAAGCATTGGGATTTGGAGCAGTGGAACTTTGTTCTCTGGTGTGATGAAGCTCCATCTAGTGTCTTTGAGACAATTGGAGAAGGGGTTTCCAACATCAGTACATGACTTCACTAATGCTTTTGTAGCTAAATTTTTATCAAATCCTCATAGCAATGTTTTAACATTCCTAGTAGAGTAGAAGATCTTACTGAAGCAAAGGAGGGGCTAGTGTCTTCAATCTCAATTGATTCATTGGTTTGTTGATTGATTGGTAGATTAGCTGGATGATTGGATAATTGCTTGTTTAGTTGGATGATTGATTAATTGGTGGATTTGATGCTTGATGAGTTGATTGGTTAGTTGGTTTATTGTAAATTTTCCAAAGGGTTAGACAGATGTAAGGTTTAGTGGCAAATTTACCAACTACCAAGTACATTTTGAACTACCTAGCTTCAATGAATGTGCCCACTAATACTAATACAAGTCTTTTTTAAATAATAATAAAAATAAGAATAATATTTTATATAATACATTAGTAATTATCTGATGGATTTTTTTCCAAATTAATTTACAGCAGCGTGTGACATTTTAGCTAATTTAATAAAGACAATAATTTCTGATTTGACGCAGTGCAAACTGTGATTCCGTCTATCCAAATCCAGCATGCAGGCTAATCCATTTTTTGAATACTTAAAAATATTTAACACCGTTTATAACAGGCAGCCACAGGAACAACTTTATAAAGCATTGTGCAGTTTACAAATATGTTTATACTGTCATTGTAAGGTTGTTCCACTCTTCCCCAGCGATCCTGCCTGATTGTAAGAGAGCAACAATACCCAGAACGCACAGGGTATTCATGCTATTGAAACAGCGCTTCACTGAAAGCATGTGATTTACTGATTACAGCTGCAATAAGGCATGCACAAGAACAAAACATCAGGCTGTGGAGGAATAATAGGCCCAAATAAGCATGTTTCAGTCCGTTTGTGGTGTTGTGAAGGCGAGGATGGCTTGTTGTTAACTCTCAGAGATTCCGTTCTAAAGTTTTGGGTTTATTTTCTGTAGAATGATCACCAAAGCTGTTCAACATTGATTTCCTTTTATAAATTGTTCCCCTTTATGAGGTAAAGTGTGAAGGATAGCGTATAACAGTATTAGTGGCAGTACATTGCAATACGTATATAACTTTATTACTGTCTTCGGTTTGTTTAGTAAAATGTCACCAGACCTGATAGATACACATGTACTCTGTACTTTTATACTATGGGCTTCTAAGAGTGCAGACTTTGGGATTTAATAAATTCTCATTCATCAGTGTGTTGAGTTTGTAGAATGCAATAAAACTGTGTATCATGTGACACAAGTTTTCATAAAAATGCTTAACCAGAAAATGTTTAGTGAGTGTTTAGTCATCTGCCAATTAATATACTTTTCCACTTCCAGTTATATGGCTTTGTAATATGTGTGAATAATTTAGTTAATGTTCATGATATCAGTGAAGTACCTTACTTGGCCAGTGAGTTAATAAGTTCAACAACCAATCAGCATTCAGTAGCAGTTAAGCTGGTGTCCTACTAGAAAAACATAAAGGTACTGATTTTTTATGGTTTTTGTTTTGTTTTCTTCTGTATTAGATAGTTTGGCTTTCATGTGATACAGTCTCCTTCCAGAATTGTACAGGCTGGTTAACTTGTTGTCTTTACGGCTCAGCAGGGAGCCTTTAAGGTTTGCAGATCAGATTATTATAACACTGACAACATGGATGAGAATACATCAGGTGCAGGAGCCTGTTGATTTTTAGGGGCTCCGTTAACTCTGGCTCTGTCGAGGCCTCTCGGTGTGTTGGATACAAATTTCTGAGATTCCGGGACTTTTCAAGGGAAGGGACTTCTGAAGAGTAGAAGTCTCTAAAAATCGTTTTAGATTTGCCTGTGTTGCATCATGGGATTGCCTTAGCGGCTGAGGAGCCGTTCCATGTTTCCTTAAAATCAGGTTAAAATAAGGCTCCTCAGTAGACAGCATGTTTAAGGTATGTAAGAATTGGGACAGTCTACATGTCGGGAGCGCATACTATGATGTAAAATGCTGCCTATGTAGGAGCTCACTAGGTTTTGAGACACACATCATTTTTTTGATAATATCGTACAACCCTACGTTGATACCTTTCACGGCTTTCACAGTCTAATGTTTTGGCTTTTGTTTAGGCAAGGTCCTCTAAGTAGTTTTGTGAGAATAGTCCTAGGTTTCCTGCTAGTAGGCTGCCGCATCAGTCTTACTTCGTTTTAGGTTCACACTCCCATTACCCTCACTTACTGTTAAACTGATGTATAAGAAGTGCATGTATGAAAGGTGTAAAGGAAATACAAAGTTATATTTTGTAACATTGTACTCTGAAGAGGGTAAAAATGAAAAAGATTTCAATGCGACGGTAGAACTCAGCTCAACCATATGAACTGAAGTTGCCCTAATGTATTTCATATAACCTATATTCATAAAATCTTATGGACTACATGGACTACATGGAGTTTGTGTTTTGGGAGATTTTTGATCTTGTTTATTCCTTTTTTGTCACAACAAACAAATGCAACAGCTTATTCTTTATAGTGCTGAAAGGTTTTATTCAGAATTACAGATTTTTCCATAGTGATAAAGGTTGTGCCACTTTTTGTTTAATACCAGGAATCCAGGATACGCCTCATGCTCATAAACCTCATGCCGCCCCAGTCCCTGAAGCTCCTGTACTCTCCAGGCCTGAAGTACCACATCCTGCCTCTGTAGTGGGGCTGCTCATAAACAAGCCAGTGGCCGTCCATCACATTGCAGGAGTGGCAGCCGCCGGACCAGTGGTAGCGGTCCATGATGGACTCGCAGTCGTCAGTCACCTCCATCGTCTGGCCCATGAAGTTTTCCCTCTCGTAGATCCTCATTCTGTAGGATCCTCTGTGCTGTTTGGAGAAGGGAACTTCGTAAGCCACGGTTTGGGTGGGGGCCAGTCAAACATATGCGGTTACGTATTTCAGAACTGAGTTACATACCATAGGGATCTGGCGGCAAGACCTAATGCAGTCGCTCATGCCCCACATGCTCATGTAGTCCGAGTACTCGCCCCTCCTCATGAAGTACTGGTTGCCCATGTAGTTGGGGCGATCGTAGACCATCCAGCAGCCGCTCTCCACCCTGCAGGAGTGGCAGCGGCTCAGGTAGGAGGACATGTCGGAACAGTCGCTGCTGCACTCATAGGAGCGGCCCATGAAGTTCCTGTCCTCGTAGAAGATGATCTGTTCGGAAGAAAAGAGCACATCAGGAACCTGTGGAGCTTGAGCTGGTTTACATTGAACTAGGCATGGATTTACACTTAGCCAAAGCTTACCCTGCCCATGATGGATGGTGATGGTGAGATGATTGGCCCTATTGGTCAGTGCAAGTTCCACTGGTGAGCTGACACTGTGCTCGGTTTTAACCCTTGCATTTATACCTGATCTAAACTCAGAGAACGTGTGCAGCCTATTGTGAAAACTCCTGAGCCAGCACCATAGCAGGTCTATAGAGAGCTGAAGGGCTTTCATTACGCTTCCATGTGACTCGATCTCCAGAAGACTTTAGAATGGGTGCTGTAGGCCCATTGCAATGCAACTCTATAGACAATGCAGCTGTAGTTCGTATAAAACGCATTCTTTTAATGTACGCATCCTATAGGCACATTGTTTTAGCTTTACGTAACACGTGAATGGCCTTTATTTCCACTCCACCGCTCTACAAACGCTTTTTTGTTATTCATGCAATCTGGCAGAGTTGCTGCAGATAAAAAAAATGCTTGTACCGTAAATGGGATTTTTCAGTTACTGGAATCTTTTTTTGTGATAAATATGGTGCCCCATAAATGACATTGTCCGACTTTTTGTGTATTGTTGCTTTTTTCTTTTGCAGTCTGCAGATCTGCAGTAACACTTCACTTGATCCCTGCTATGTAGCATTGGCATAGCCAAGCCATAAACATGTCATGGAAGATGTTATATACTGTCATAATGTTACACACTTTATTCAGTAATACAACAGTGAGTGTCATTTTCTTGTGTCTGGTCATTTAAATTAGTTTAATATGGTCTAGGTATGCTCTAGTTAACCACTGTGATATCAACACTATGGCATCTGTCATAACAATAACTGGAAATGTCAACACCGATATATTAGCCAGCATAATCTTAGTCCTGATATATAACCTATTTATGTTAATCTTATGTAGCATGGCCCAAACAGTGCTGCCAGTGAATTTCTTACATCACAGGTATTCCACTCAACAGAAAGTAGACTGTTCTTGCTTCTGTGGTTGAATCCTCAGTGACCTGGGATGAGTCTCAACCAAGTAAAGAGTTCTAAACGCATTCTTCTCTCTCTTGTGATTGCCAAATTTATGAGTGCCATTTACATATATATATATATATATCCTCTTCCATCCACTAAAGAAAGTTGTTTCTTTCTGGACATTTTGAGTCGGTCAGCAAGCCATCAACTGCTGATGCTTCAGATACTAAACTAACCTAGAATGTTGTTCTCCCTTTTATACTCACTTATTAGTAGAATGTTTTTCAGCTGTGCATCACAATTGAGCAAGAGTGTCCTAACAACCAATTAGTCCAATAACATCCTTAACTTGGATTGGTGGCCGTACCAGGAGATTTAGACAGAGGACTGAGAATTGCTGATAATAGGACTATATGCAAAATAATTGTGAAACTGCATGAAAATTGCATGAAATGAAATTCTAAAGTGATCCTAAACTTTTGAGCGGTAGTGTATATATATACATATATATATATATATATAGCCTATAAACCATGAATGGTCGAATGAGGAGGTCATAAATCTGGTTGTTTGCCTTGTCCTGCCAGGAGGTTACCCTAACTCCCCCATTCCCTATCTCAGATACAATAGTATCAGATACAATAGTAACAATATGTCCTATTTTTTTCTGAAAATTTCTTGGTGCATGAACCTGAAAACTGATACCAGTTACCGATCGCCTTTAGCACCATGAGCCGTTAAAGTCTTCTAAAACTGTACTAAATTAAGTGATGTTCTCTCAGGTGTTGTATCAGGTTAGTGGTGTTAAAAGTCTTAACTCTGCTTCCCACTCAGGCATGGTTAAAAACTGACTGATCACAGTTTCTATCAGCAAACGCAAGGCCCCCAGTTTTAGTCCTGCCTTCATAAGTCAAAGGTGGTTTGTTTCTATAAGGTGTTTGAAAGTGCAGAACCTGGGTACTGTGACCAGGGGGCCTTGTTTATTGGCTGCAGCAATTCTAAACTCATATCACTAAACAGCTCTTAGAAGTTATAGAAATATCATGTAATTGCTAATTGTGCTAAAACATCAACCGATACAGATACACAGCTGATTGATCCCTCCATCTGTAAATGGATCAGTGGAAAAACTCTAAAATTATTTGGAACGAAATCACTTGTCATTAAAGTACACTACGAGTAATAAACGTGATGACAGAAATGAACAGTGGTCATAAAAGGCAGCCATAACTGTAGTTCAGAATATCTTTTCAGGGACAGCAGTCTGCTTCACATGCAAGGAAACTCATGTAGTGTGTAAAGAATAGCTTTTTCGCCCTCAGCCTGCCACAACAATTACACTCTTCCACCCCTGGATAGAAATGTTGTGCACGCCTGCTATAATCGTGAATCATTATATCATGAAAACGGTCTCCAGTGGTCTAGCAGCTTCCCATTCTGCCCTGACCATGTGCTCTTGCTGTGTGTGTCGGCGTGGTCATGATTTATCAGCATGGTTGTTCTGACGAGCGCTGCGGTAATGCCAACTGCATCCGCCGATCGGTGGGTTATGCATCTGTAGAAGGCTCTACATCATCCTACAAGTGACACTATGAACGTGTAAGCTCCGGCGTTCTGAAAATAATGATTTATCCATCAGGGAATTTGAGTAGACCTGAGTTGAAGGCACTCTTGTGTCTGTGCCTACGTGGGAAGTCTGCCACTCACTGAATAATACGACTAATTGGTTGTGAAGAAAGTGAATCCGTGTTCTGCATATGCCACTGCATCTTTGAGTTCTTCTGCAATATTACGAATCATATTTAAAGACTTTTTGACTGATGATTCATCATCCAGACTTAATGTTGTCAGCTTGCTTTTGAGAGTTAAGAAGTCATTCCATTTCTTTGGGTTGGCGGGCTGTAATCTCGACTCTTCTTCACAGCACCTGGTGCCGTTACACTGTGGAAGTGATTGGATGACATAAGAAAGGCTGAACTGAAGCATGAAGCTCAGAATATGAGCATTGAAATACACATTCTTTTCCTAAATTGAGTGATACGGGCTTGGTCGTGCGTTGTTCTGATTCGGTATTATTTTTAACATGGAGAGTGATTCAGGTTCCTGTTGACGCTGCATTAAAGACCGGATTGGAGCTGTTTGCAGAGTCTTTGCAACCTGACTTTCTCCAAAATGCTGTGATGTGTATAATATGGAAGTTTATTAGTGCGATTGAACGTTTTCCAAGGTTCGTAATGACTGTAATGATCATATGGGAATCAGTATAGGGTTTTATTTTGAGATTAAATGAACAGAGAGCATGAAATGAGCATGAAATGAGCATGAAATTTGGGAAACACTGCGAGCTCTCCTCCTCTCTCCTTCCCTCTACCAGTGGAAACATTGCCAAACTGTTAAATAAGCGTGTAGCCTCGGGCTACACTACGTGGTTCCCTGTCATGCGGGTTTCTTAAGCAAGAGTTCGCTCTATAATCTCGCCTTTTTGGAATCAATTGACTTCCTTCCTCCTCCACCGCTTGGTGCGCTTTCATTTCGCTCTTAAACTCTTCCTTTTTTATATGAGGTAACGCATTCCTCCTGCGCAGCGCTGGAAGGCTCACCACCTTTCACTCGCTCGCCTTTATCGAGGACGCAAATAGGCGCAACGCGAGTGTCTCTTCAAAGCGTCAGCACTCCAGACCTGGAAGTTAAAAAATAGGTGCTGCTTGACCTGAGGCTGCCCAAACCCATCGTGGGCCTCAATCGGATGCCATCATCTTCTAAAGGAGTCCAATTTTTAATAAGAACACTTTTGTCCTGTTTTGTCCACAGTATTTTATGTCCAGTTTATTGGTGTTTGAACTTCTCAGCTGTAAATAGTCTCAGTAGGTGCTTGATGTCCTAGTATAGCCTAGCCCTGCTAGAAGAAACAGCATAGATTAGTCACCATCCCAACCAGAATATCGTCACTGTCCTAAGAAAAACATAGGTCTCTATTTTGGCTAATTTTTATTTTAGCACAAGTATATCCTGTGAGAGTTTTATGATGAGTAGACCAATAAAAATGCTCCAAAATCAGGAGTCAAACTTCTTTACATTATCTTACATTAAAAGTTAATATTATGTTTGGCCTGTCCTGTACAGTTACTATATTGGACATGCTTTTGGATGCCAGTGTGCTGGGGTCCGCATCAAAGGAAGTTCATTTGCTGGTCAGCAGCATATGTTGTATTTTGATGTTAGGCCATGCTGGGCAGCTAAACCAGCATCGACCCAACACTATACCACCTTAAACCAGTATAGACCAATGCTGGTGCACGTTTTTTTGTTTTGTTTTGGGTTTTTTTGCGGGGAGGCTAAAAAACATAATATAAATAGTAAATAATAATATATTATAACCAAAAATTGGCTTTGCTTTGCTTTAAGCATCAGCTGCAGGATACTTTTCCATAGAAGTTGAATGATTTCTTATAAATTGTTGGTGTTTTTGGTGGTTGACAGTTTCTCGTAGCACATTAACCACATTGCCAAACCAACTGGAGAGCCTATAAAACGAATTCAGAGTTTCCAAAAGAAAAATGGGTTTCTAACAATGACCCGGAAAACCCAGTAGGTTACCAAAACTGTGCCTGTCTTTGAGAAAAAGCTTGAAAAGCAGTAGCATCAGTACGAATGGACAACTTGGTATGCAAATCCATTGAAAATCCATAAAGCGTCATTTGACTAACCAAAGCGTTCAAACTGCCACTACTACAAGCTCAGACAGAATCATTTAACATGTTTACTGGAATAACATTCCTCAGCTTTGATGGTGAAATTCATCTTCAGATTGATGAGGTTTGTAGGCGGTAAACTCAGCTAAGACTGAAATCTGAAACATGGACTCAAAACATGGTGAGGAACCATTATCTTCCTCATCTTTAATTGGGGCAGTAGCCATCATTACAACCGCCGAGTTCAAGTGTTCAAAGAGTGCAGTACGCACTCTGAACTGGAATGACCGTGTAGGTGTTGTTTACTGTAAAATGGGTTTTCTTAAAAAAAAAAATAATATAATAAATGCGTTTGTCTTTCAAATGTGGTGGAGTTCATTAAATTGAGTGTTTTAGAATTTTAATTCATTAGCAGGGATGTGAACAAAGTTATTTAGAGTTGTATGTAAAATAGTTGACTCAGATTTCTTTACAGTGGTGGTGATGAGAACCAGGGGTCACCATTTTATTTGCTATCGACACCACCAGTGAGTTAACATGTGCCCTCTGGGTAGGGGTGGGCGATATGGACCAAAAATAATATCTCAATATTTTTAGCTGAATGGCGATATATAATATATATCTCAATATTTTTTCTTCCCATAAGGTGATAACAAAAAGACACTCCTGCATCAAAGCTACACGTCTCAAATGTCACACAGGCACTTTTGACTAGGGCTGGGTATAGTCTGAAAAATTTTGATACCGATACAATACCTTTTTTCTAAATTATAACGAAAAACGTTTATTTATTTAACAGAAAACATTAGTCAGTCTCATACTGTCACCATAAGAGACTATCCTTTTATTTTTGATCTTTTTTTGGATCTTGTTTAAATGATGAGCATCTTTGTGCTGCTTTATTAAGAACAAAACATTAGCATTACTTATAGTTAAACTATAAAACTATGCAATCCTTTAACAATAAAACTGGTTACTGATCAGTGGCGTTCATCCCTTCTCTCGACCGACATCCTCAGCTCCTCTGCTACAGTGAAAGGAGCTTCTCCATGAAATCAATATGCAAGTAGCTGTTAGTTAATGTAATACTTACAGAACACGAGCGATACCTAACAGCATTACAGGTATATTCATACGCTAACTGAATTTTAGCCATCTTGCTAGCTAACTAGCTAATACGCACTGTTGTTGTGCTAACGTTAGCTGAATCATAACTGCCACTCAGCGCTAACAGACGGTGCAGTAAGAGTGTTAGTTTCTCTGCAAAAGCTAGAAAGCAGCTCAGTAAACTGTTAACTAGCCTGATGATATTTTATCACTGGACACAGCCGTTTAGTGTATTTATCCCAGATTCTCGTGTCTCCGGCATCGCTGTACTGCTGCTGTTCTTCATGCAGTCGAAAATTCTGCAGTTTTCTTGACAAAGATTAATTCCAGGTGTAATCAGATGTTTCATCAGATTAGATGTATTACCCATTCTGTAATCTTAAAGCATTTGCTGTACGTGCAGCTGCTCTCAGACAGACTCTTTCCAAGTAGAGCCAAACTTTCGAGCGCTTCGACATGTTTAGGTAGTTATTTGTGTTGTGTCTCATCTTATATCTCATATAAACGATATTGTCTCATCTTATATCTCATATAAACGATATTGTCTCATCTTATATCTCATATAAACAATATTGTCTCATCTTATATCTCATATAAACAATATTGTCTCATCTTATATCTCATATAAACAATATTGTCTCATCTTGTATCTCATATAAACGATATTGTCTCATCTTATATCTCATATAAACAATATTGTCTCATCTTGTATCTCATATAAACGATATTGTCTCATCTTATATCTCAAATAAACGATATTCTTATCTTATATCTCAAATAAACGATATCGTCTCATCTTATATCTCATATAAACGATATTGTCTCATCTTATATCTCATATAAACGATATTGTCTCATCTTATATCTCATATAAACAATATTGTCTCATCTTATATCTCATATAAACAATATTGTCTTATCTTATATCTCATATAAACAATATTGTCTCATCTTATATCTCATATAAACGATATTGTCTCATCTTATATCTCATATAAACAATATTGTCTCATCTTGTATCTCATATAAACGATATTGTCTCATCTTATATCTCAAATAAACGATATTCTTATCTTATATCTCAAATAAACGATATTGTCTTATCTTATATCTCAAATAAACAATATTGTCTCATCTTATATCTCATATAAACGATATTGTCTCATCTTATATCTCATATAAACGATATCGTCTCATCTTATATCTCATATAAACCATATTGTCTCATCTTATATCTCAAATAAACGATATTGTCTCATCTTATATCTCATATAAACGATATTGTCTTATCTTATATCTCAAATAAACAATATTGTCTCATCTTATATCTCATATAAACGATATTGTCTCATCTTATATCTCATATAAACGATATTGTCTCATCTTATATCTCATATAAACAATATTGTCTCATCTTATATCTCATATAAACAATATTGTCTTATCTTATATCTCATATAAACAATATTGTCTCATCTTATATCTCATATAAACGATATTGTCTCATCTTATATCTCATATAAACGATATTGTCTTATCTTATATCTCATATAAACGATATTGTCTCATCTTGTATCTCATAAAAAC
The DNA here is from genome assembly GCA_021613375.1 of Megaleporinus macrocephalus. NCBI lineage: Eukaryota > Metazoa > Chordata > Actinopteri > Characiformes > Anostomidae > Megaleporinus > Megaleporinus macrocephalus. The sequence goes on along the minus strand of CM038723.1, from coordinate 11,441,333 downwards.
AATATTGTCTTATCTTATATCTCATATAAACGATATTGTCTTATCTTATATCTCATATAAACGATATTGTCTCATCTTATATCTCATGTAAATGATATTGTCTTATCTTATATCTCATATAAACGATATTCTCATCTTAAATCTCATATAAAAGACATTGTCTCATCTTATGTCTCATATAAACAATATTGTCTTATATTTTATATCATATAAAGAATATTGTCTCATCTTATATCTCATATAAACGATATTGTCTCATTTTTTATCTCATATAAACAATATTGTCTCATCTTATATCTCATATAAATGATATTGTCTCATCTTTTATCTCATAAACATTATTGTCTCATCTTATATCTCATATAAACGACATTGTTTTATCTTATATCTCATATAAACAATATTGTCTCATCTTATATCTCATATAAACAATATTGTCTTATCTTATATCTCATAAAGGATATTGTCTCATCTTATATCTCATATAAACAATATTGTCTCATCTTATATCTCATATAAAAATATATTGATAGTTCTTAAAAACTCACTATATATCGCCCAGCCCTACCTCTGAGGTTTCAAATGGAATGTTGATGATATTGAAATGGTAGGGAAACCGTGCATTATATTTAAAACCGTTTCATGTAATAACTTTCTTTGAGGGAGCCGGAGGTGGACGCCCCATCACCACCACTGAGGAGTTACTTGGTAAGTTTCTCTAGAGCAAAGCATTTCACACCAAACCACTCTGAGTGACGGTTTACATCATACGGTCATCAATTCAAGCTGACCACAAGTGCTAAAATTGAGGCAGTGGTTTAGGAACCTTTATCTGTGCATCACCAGATTGACCGTGTGCATCATTTCAATTCTAAAATATTATATCATCTGCTGTTATTATGGCCCCTGAAAATTGATATTGCCACTGAATTTTCAGATCGGCCCACAGCATTCGAAAAAATAGTACATTGTAAACCCACTCCAGATCACTGTATAATTAATTTGCCTGGTATATAGTGTGAGAATATAGTGTGTAGTTTCCAAATTGAGACACAGGGAAGGTCTACCCACTCATCCCTCAGGGCCGGAAGAGTTCAACACAACAAGAAAGTTCGGGCTGAACTGCGGAAATGAAGGAAATGAGAGGAGAGTGGGATGGGAGGGGGTGAGATAGGGTGCCTCCCACTCCCCGAGAGCGGTGTATTTCTGTCGGACGGCTGGGGTTCGGATCGAAGCGTCGTTTGATTCCTGCGAGTGCGGAGATGCGCTCGCTATTAGAACAGCGCTGTGCGTGCCGACCTGCTCTCAACGAGGAGGCCACTTCTCCGAGCGAAGATCAATACTTCACCTCCTGCTCATCGTTTAACATAACTACTGCCTATTGGAAGTAGAAAGGAATTTTGGCCTGGCTGTCAAAGGCCACGCGCTGTTTGAAAATCAAAACCTAGATTGAGAGAAGCTGAGCTTGGTGGGATGTTTTGGCTTTCTTCTCTCTGGGTTTTTATCAATAAGCCTTTTCTTTTTTGGTAAATTTAGCTTTTTAAAGCTGCCGGTTATCAGGGCTGTGAGCAAAGCATCAGGGCTGTGAGCAAACGTGGGATAATTGGGAAGTCAGTCTGACTCATTAGTTACATTTTCCTTTTTATATATATATTTTTTTTGGTTTTTAATTTTGGGTACTAGTGTTGTCAGTTTACGTACATTCACAGGGAACTATCGGGAGCTTTGCTGTTTTCACCTCTGTCTTTGGTTTTGTTTGTTCTTATAGTGTTTCTTCCCAGTTATATTCAGAAATAAGGATTTTCTTTCTCTCTCTCTCTCTCTATCTCTGTGTTTATGTGTATATTATTGTGTGTGTGTGTTTTCTGTGTATAGCTTGTGGTCGGGTGTTGAACGCTGTTGAGGGTTAGAATGAGATGTAATCCTGTCCCCATTACAGGCTAAGCAGGGAGATCATATATTTTAATGAGGCGTATAATAGCTTTTAACCCGTATCATTAGAGGCAGATACACTGTGGCCTGCTCTTTTGCCACTGAAAAGGAGAAAACTGTTTCTTAATTACGCTGTGTGTCGGGCAGGTCATGGGTGCGAGTGTGTAACTGTCTGTGTGTGCCTGTGTTCCAGAATTATCCAGCCATTAAATATTCACATGGGATTTGCTCCCCGCCAACACACACACACACCTCTCCCACCCCCGTATCCATTAACACCTCATCTCTCTCTAACAAGCTCTGTTGTCAATCACATGGCCCTTCATACTAGTAAGGTATAGTATATATATATATATATATATATATATATATATATATATATATATATATATATATATATATATATATTGTGTGTGTGTGTGTGTGTGTGTGTGTGTGTGTGTAAAAAGAAAAAGAAAGACCAAAGACAACATTTTTTTCCAAGATATTTTTATTGGACCATGTATCATTAAACTTTCACAGAATTTTCTGAATATATATATATATATATATATATATATATATATATATATATATATATATATATATATATATATATATATATATATACCAGTCATGCATATTTTAATATGCCATAAGCCTATGAACCAACAATTTTTTTCCACAATATTTTTTATTGGACCATTTATCTTTAAATTAATTAAATTAAACTTTCACAGAATATTCTAAATACATATATATATATATATATATATATATATATATATATATATATATATATATATATATATATATATATATATATATATATATACATATATAGATAGATAGATAGATAGATAGACCCGTCATCCTAGTAAAGATGACTTTGAATGGAAGTTAAATGGACATGATAAAAATAAATGAATAAAATTGAGACTATAAGATTTTGTTCCAATGGCAAGGTATACATACACACACACACACACACACACACACACACATACGTATATTCGTACATACACACAGCACTGTGCAAAAGTCAGAGACACCCTTCATTAATATATATATATATACTGGTGTTTGGAAAAACACATAATATCATTAAAACAAATCATTTGTATCTCTAATAACTCGGAAACCTCATGTTAAAGAAATCTTCCTTAGCTTTCAGTGTATCTTAGAAAAATAAGATTTTATTGTAAATCATTTTGGACCAGGGTCCTAAACAAGGTCTTGTTTTGGATAGCGACAATATATTTAACAGAAATTTGCTCAGGAGCCTCTTTTAAGGAGACTAGCTATCAGTGTTTTCAAGAAATCTGCAGGGATCTTAATTCTACAGCTCCAAATTCAGCCTTAGAAGCTGCTTTAGCATGTTCTGTTTCTTACTATTCAAAAACAACAACATGTTTAGTAATGTTGAGGTCTGGAAACTGGGGTGGTCAACCCATTGTTATGAGAACAGCAGCATTTTTGATGTGCCTGTTTCTTTTTTAAGTAAGGGGTCCTTGACAGCTGCATAGCTGATTTTTGAATGAAGGGTTTGAATGAAAGTATTTCAGTATTACAGTCTTGGAATGTATCATAACAGCTTACAGCACATGGCCGAGACATTGATCACAGTGGCATTAATAATTTATCATGTTAACATGCCCTTGTCATTCATACATGTGTGTATATATATATATATATATATATACAAAGACAGAGAGAGAGATACAGAATACACTGTGGTCTATTCATCTTAAGGCAGAAGATGTATAGCCCGAATTAAAAACAGGCACAGATTTAATTGAATTCTCCACGGCAACCTTAATTAGAAACTTTGTTGTTAGCTTTGCCAGTTTTTACATTCATTTGCAGTGTTTGAATTAACAATTTGTTAAGGACGACCAATAGTGCAGTATTTTCTGTCTGATTAATTAATGGCTCCTTATTCGTTTTATCTGGAACCATTTGCATGAGACATTTTGTTTTGTTTCCTCTTTTGGTTTAATTAGACTTGCCTAATGACCTGCTATTCAGAAAGATTACTGTATAAAACAACAAACAAAAAAAAGCAATAATACAAATTGGATCAGTACTATTCCCAGTAATGATAGCTTGTCTTATCTCGGTGTAATGTAATTACACAGAAGAACACAAGGCATGATGGAAGCGCCGCTTAGAAGGGAAAGGACGCTGATGCCCAGAAATCAAATGATTTGACCTCGGAGCCCAAACTCCAACTGGACTGCTGTTAAATATTTAGCACGCTCCCGTCATGAATACAAATGGGGCACAAATTAGAAGCTACAGGCGAGCGACCCGGCGGCCTGCGCCCCGCTCCGCTTTCACTGTTTTAATTACCGGCAGTCCCGTCAGCACGTGAAGGACAAGCGGCGAAATGCAGCACCTGGTAAACATCACATTTCAGTGTCCGTCTCGTTGCCTATTTAGCAAAAAAGGCTTAATGCCTTTATGACACAACATGCTTTAATTATAGCTTCTTCTACCAGAATGAGTAGAGCCATCCACGACCATAATATTGGAAGTGATGAATGAAATAACTGAAATCCAAAACAAGAAAAAAGACTGTCATTACAGTCTAAAATGAAGTAATACATCTCTGATGTTAACAAATATGAAATAGGAACTAAAGGTAAATAAATAATACAAACTGATTCAGCATTCAAGAATGGAAAGACTCTTCCATATAGATATATATATATATACACTACTGCTCAAAGGTTTGGGATCACAGTGAAATGTTCTCAATGGAGTATCTTCCATCCTTAACACAACAATGGACTGACGGGTCTCTAAAGAAAGTTGTTTCTTTCTGGTCATTTTGAGTCTGTCAGCAAGCCATCAACTGCTGATGCTTCAGATACTAAACTAACCTAGAATGTTGTTCCCTTTTATACTCACTTATTTGTAGAATGTTTTTCAGCTGTGCATCACAATTGAGCAAGAGTGTCCTAACAACCAATTAGCCCAACAACATCCTTAACTTGGATTGGTGGCCGTACCAGGAGATTTAGACAGAGGACTGAGAATTGCTGATAATAGGACTAAATAAGCAAAATAAGCCTCTATACAAAAATAGGCTTTAATACAAACATTTTTATTCTTTAAAAATCATCTGATACACTTACATTCATTGTGAAATGGACAATATTGTTTGTGTGTATATATATATATATATATATATATATATATATATATATATATATATATATATATATATATATATATATATATATATATATATATATATATATATATATATATATATATATAGAGTGCATTGGATATGTTCTTATACTTGTCAAGTATACTTATCACTTGTCACAGTGACTATTGTGAGTATAATAGTCATTTTTATTGCTTATATTTAATATCTTGGACCTTCAATGAGGTATTAATCACAAAAGCTTATTTCATTGCTCACAAAATGACATAATTTGGTTTTTTTTTCCTTTTTTCAATTGTGTTTGTGTGGAGTTCCCCAAACATGCTTGTTGATAATATAAGTGTATATGAATATACACCAAAATACCAAAACTTTATGACCTGCATAATACGACGTTGGTCCTGCATGTGGAATTGGATTGAGATCTGGGGAATTTAGAGTCTAGGACAACACCTTCAACTCTTCGTCATGTTACGCAAACTGTTGCCTAACAATGTGTGCAGTGCAGCAGGGCGTGTTGTCCGGCTGAAAGGAGACCATGGTTAGGGAATGCCACCAGCATGAACACAGAGTTTTAGACTTGGAACATGTCAAATTGACATCTGCATGAATGGCAGATCCAAAGTTTCCCAGCAAAACATCACCCAGAGCGACCAACCTCTTCCCGTAAAGCATCCTGGTACCTTCACTTCCCGGTAATCCCTGCACACGTACCTGACCGTTCACATGATGTTAAATAAAACATCAGAGCAGAAGACCTTCTGTTGTAGCTCCAATGCCAAGTTCGTAGACACTCGTATTCCCATTGTGGGACCTTTCCACTGGTATGCTCTCCGTAATCATCATTTAACATTTTGCGCAGCAGTTGCCTTTCTGTCAGACAAGATTGAATTGTTGCTTTCAGGCATTGAGGAGCTTTGGTTGTCCAATCACTTGTCCCTGCTTTGTGGTTGGTCCCTCCTTGGTCTTTTGTTGGACTGTTGTCACCACAGCTGATCAGAAGTACTGCACTAGTCTGAGATGCTCAGGCTCAGTTCATAACATTGTGGCCCTTGTCAGAGTTGCTCAGTTCTTCATGCCCCCATACAGCTTTAAGGACCGACTCCTCACTTACTGTTTAATATATTCCAGACCTTGATATGTGACCGTGTTACAAGATAGTCAGTGATATTTACTTTATCTCTGAGTGTTTTAATGCTTTGGCTTCAGGATCAGTGTTTTTGTCCAGAATGCTAGATACATCCAATGTTATGTTTTTGATTATTGTTGCTAAATGTTTTATTCTGTCCTCTTGGGGACCCCCCTCCTTGTAATTGTCTACACGTGGGTTGCAATTAGCACTAGTACTTCTGGATAGGAATGAAAATGTTGCTTGGGATGACTGTGGAGAGTACAAGTACCTAATAAAGTACCGAGTAAACGCAACAAGTTGCTACCCACCTGTCTTTGATTAGCCTATAATGACACAACTCAAGTCACTTCACGCTCCATCACTCGCCTGTATTGCTTTGTAGTGGTGTTTATGTGGATAAGATCCTCAGTGATTTGTTATTTAGAAGAAATCTGCTGATATTGATTTCCCATTTCCCTCAAGTTGCAGCGTCCTTAGTCATTAGCCTGCAAGTCAGTGACAGCAGCTGCTGATGGATTCAGCGCTAGGCTTTTATTGTTATCATGTACAGCTTGTTCATGGGAAGGCCTCCGTAGGTGATAACTACGACATATTAACAATGTAGCCTTCAACAAACAGTGCACATATTATTTATTTATTTATATTTATTGATCAGTGCCTAGAAACAGATGTATTAGCTAAGAGCTAATCCCAGCTTTTTAATACACGTTTTACTTTTAATCAGGCTGACTTTCTTTCTTGTCCTTTTGTTATTGGAATAAGTTGGTGGGTAAGTGCCCCCCCCCTCCCTGCCCAACAGTGAAGTGATTAGTTATGCCTGGCCTATAAGCAGCGAATCAGAGTTGTGGACCCAGGGGAAATAAATTTGGCGGAAAATCAGTGCGAGAAGATTTAATTATCACGCCGAGACCTTTTCCCGTCGCCTGGCCCGCTGAACCCAGAAGAAGGGAGGAGAGGAGGGGAAAAAGAAAAAAAAAGAAAGAAAGAAAGAAACGCATCGTGCTTCGTGCTGCAGCCAAATCCACACGGACGCCAGCCCCTCTCCGCCCAATTTGTTCCCCCGCGTGGTGATAAGCCAAGCAATTACCTTTCTATTGATTTTTCATCATAGCAAATTTAAAGTTAAACCCCACCCTCCCCTCTTTTTCGAAACGACATGGTAGGTGATTAAGAGCCCTGCCCCGACACAGCTTGCCAACAAACCCCCCCCACCGCCCCAAACCACCCCCCACCACCACCAACATCTATATTCCTCCCATTCGATAGCAGTGAAAAGAAGAGCCACGTGTGGCACAGTGTTACAGGCCCGCTCAGCCTGGGTTGTAGTGGGACGTGTCTCATTCTAGTCACATGCATCATGTGGTGATTCTGTGGAGCAAATAACACGATACATGTAAAAATGGAGAACTGCATTTTATTAATTTTGTCATCCATTGAAGGGGAATTTCACCAGTTTTCAACATTTCCGAATAGTTCAAGGGCTCTTAGACTAGAAAACTCAATCCGTATCACTTTTTTTAAAATAGAATTTGCGCTAGTTTAAAGACTATTTGAGTTTAAAGACCCAGTCGATATGTGATGTCATTAAAACCTAACCTATTCAGCTTATAGCAGTTTCACTCTACTGATTCATGTTTTACATAGAGTGTTTTAGTTAAGGCCACTCAAAACAGGAGAGCAAGTCAGAGTTAATTTACATACGTCGCTGTCCAAAGAAAAGCAAGCGTCTCGAAACCAGGGTTATTATCGTTAACTAAAACAAATGAAATAACGAAAACTGAAATTGAGAAAACATTTTTAACTGAAATAAATAAAATCGGTAATTAGAAGAAAAAACAATAACTAACTAGGACTGTATTATGCATTTACAGACTAAAACAAACTGAAATTATAGATAGAATATCATTCGTTTTCGTGTTTGTCAAATTATTCATAAGCCTTGTGGACTGATATTAGATCTATTTTTTTCCACTCGAGTAGTTTTACGTTAGCTGCGGGCACCGAACGGCACTGATGCCACTTCTTGTTTACAGTCTGTTCTGCTCTCCACGCTAGTCTGCTAAATGGTGACAGCAAAAGTTGGGAGAAAGCAGAGTCTCAATCTCAAATCTCTATTTGAGAAGCATGAGAGGGCTAACTGCGAGTACCATAACAAGCTAGCCCCTCTGAGTAACCCCCGAAAAGTGCAGCCACATCCTGGCCGGGTAGCACCGGGAAGGAAACAACCATTACAGACTGCTTTCACCAGCGACCAAGCTGCTGGTTAGTTAATACGCAGGAGCACCGTGAGCGGAAGGATGCATTGGTAAACACGTTTCTCGAGACTGGGATGTCCACATGACTATGTGAAAGTTTAACTCGAACCAGATTTCAACTCACCCTGTGCTGCAAGAGTGAATAACCTTTGTTGAGTTTTTATTACACAATACTTATTATAACTTTTTTGAATAAAAAAAAAAAATACTAAAAAAAACGAATACTTGAACTAATGAAAACTAAACTAAAAATAAGCAGTAATAAAAAAATTATAACTATAAACTCTCAAAAAACGAATTAAAACTGAATTAGAGAAAAAAAAACACAACAAAATAAAACTAAACTATAGTTAAAACTATCCAAAACTATTATAAACTTGCTCCAAATTAGTAATCGTCAAGGTGAGACCAAAAGCCTTTACATTCAGTGTAAGTTAATGTATAGAGGTTTTATTCCATTTCATTTTGGCACCTTTCTGTTCATTACTCATCAACTTGTTGTGTTTAAATGATACTAAAAAGTTAAAATTGTACATACATGTTTTTGTACATACATGTTCTACAGATCTACAGGTGTAGATACATGTCATATGTAAGTTGTAATTGAAACAGCCCATTGAAATCTATCAGGGGAAACAAATATGCAATAAGTGATAAAGTATATAGACCCTTTTTGTTTACTACTCAAAACAAGTTTTGTTTTCTTTTGGGACTATTTTGCTTCCCTGAATGTATTCCTCTTTTCAAACAATGTCTTAGACTTCAGGCAGTGTATTTTAGAGGTGGACGTCTGGTTACTATCAAAACCACTGTGAACAAATTGCTTCCCTAAATGTATTCCTCCTTTTGAACAATGTCTTAGAAATCAGGCAGTGTATTTTAGAGGTGGACGTCTGGTTCCTATCAAAGCCACTGTGAACAGTTCTCAGTAAGACTTTAGTAAGTGTCTCCAGAATGGAGCATTTTGCAGGGATTGAATTATGAAAAGCTGGTGGATTTCACCTTTAAGTGACAAGAGTGTTAAATATGGGCCTTCACCCCTGGTTATTTCTGACACTGCCCTGGGTGCCTAATGTTCTGCCTTCAGACAGGACCTCTGCTGGGGGAGCTGTTACTTTGCCATAAACAGCTATGTGAGAACGTGTGCTGTTGCGTGTTTGAGGTTTACAGAGAACGTGTGCATGTGAAGCCCTTCAGAAGGGCCAGTTGGGTCGTTGGGTGGCGTATGCGCCTCTCCGTATGGTGAGAAGTTGTGTCGTGGGTATTTATGGCGTGGTAAAGAGAGGGGGTCCTCAGGGCAGAGTGTTAAGAGCTGTGTGTGGGTGGTGGGCTCATTGTCACCTCATCAAGGCCAGACTGGTGATCCTAAACAAACACATACATGCTCACTTAAGCGTGGTGGGCAAAGATGCAGGGCCTCTGCGATTGGGTATCGCTTTGGGACACACTGGGGTGAAGGGTCACTCTCTGGCCAGTCGGGGCCACCAGCGGGTAACTATAGTGACCACATGTTTAATGTCACTCAGCGAGTGAGACTCTGGCTTTCACCATTGCTCTTATTGCACTTTTAACCTTGTTGAGCTGTCTGTGGGCCTAGGCCAGCGTACGTGTTTCATTTGAGGAACTTTTCAGTCCCCTGAGTCTTTTTTTTATTTGTTAAGCAAACAATTAATATTTCTTTACATGGTGGGTAGTAGTAAATTAGTTTGGTCCAGTTTGAATGTGTTTGAAAGTAAAATATGCCAGACTTTCACTACATTTGGCAGCTCAGTGTACCCAGAGACTTCACGCCACTATTTAAAATCTCAATTATGAAACATAAAGTAGCTTTAATGAGTGGAGAAATTATAAACAGACTAAAATATTATGATAATCATTTAACACCAAGTAAGTGTAGAATGTTTTTTCTTGTGTAAAATTGTTAATAACAAAACATAACTGTACATTGATTACTAAAGATGGACCGATCAGCGTTTAGGAGGCCGATTCCGTTTGCCAATCACCTTTCAGCGCGATCGACTGATAGCCGATACCGATAGAGGGTGGGGTCTACACCATGGCAGCACTACATGTTGTTATTAGCGTAAGCAAGTCATAAAACATGATCTAAACTGGTTTATTACCATTTTTAACGAGTTCAGCATAATATTTTAAACAAAATTAGCAGTAAATAAACAAAGTGAATCAAACAAATATCCTTAATACTGCAATCATTCAATTTAGACCCTTAATTTAAAGCGAAAATTAAATAAATGCAGTAAAAACGCAGACTCTGTTATTTTAAACCAAAAACTGTAATCATTAAATGTAGATCTTGAATTGTTGCTGCTGTTCTGTTCGTACTGGTCAGATCTGGTCTGTGTTTGTGTGTTTGTGTATGTACTGCCAGAGCGGTAGAGTAGTAGACAATTTTAGTACTCACTAGCACTATGTCCGCCATCTTACCAATGTCCTGTGACACAAGAAATCAGATCACAACTGTAAACGTCCCACACTTCATTTAAAAGCCCCATTTACTGACATATTTTTAGATACTTTGACACTGACCTGCGTCAGTTTTCTCTGAATCCGTGCTCAGAGATACTATTAATTTTTTATCTCAGAAGTTGTGCTAACTTCTGTAGCGGCAGTTCACAAGCAGTGACAACACACACGCAGCCAACGTACTCCTTTCCGCCACTTTCAATTAATCCGCTTCTCCAGTTGAATCATGGGATAGCGCAGTGTGCTGTGTTCGCCTTCTTCAAAATGGCTCCTGATTCAGTAGGTCTTCCGATTAACATTCGCGTACTAGGACTGTGTATTGGCAAGAACCTGGCAATACAATACGTATCGTGATACAGTGGTCATGCAACATTGCAAGCAAAGTGATATACTGTGATTTTTTTTTTTCAAATCCTGCTAATAAAACACACCACTATCTGAACAGGTTTGCAAATGCTTACGATAGCGCTGCGCCCTTGTGCTTCTTGTTAATGTTGGAGTGGAGCTGAAAATGGATTACAACACTGCCATCTAGTGGTCAGAGGTTTAAACACAACACACACTGATTCACTGTCTGCCAGGAATCTGTGTATCGATACTATGTTTTTGAGAATCGATACAGTATCACCAAACATAATATCGCAATATTTGATACTTTGATATATTTTTTACACCCCTACTACTCAGTGACTGCTGAGTATTCGGACACACTAGCCGAACACACTTACTGATTTCGCCTACTGGGACTACTCGGACACAAAGCTAGTGTTTGTTCATTATTAACAGCAGTAGCCGACATCTGACACAAGTTGTTCTGCGTAATCTAATAACACTATAAACACGTAGCAGCTTATAATAACATAACGTGGTCTGTCTTTTCATAGCAGAGTTAAACGTTTGTTGTCCTTGCTACCTTCGGTTAGAGCCATTTGTTGTTCGAGGACTGGTAAGTAGCGGCTCCTGCTCTTCTCCTCAGCAAAGTCCAACTGCAGTGCACAGCATTCCAGTGTTTTCATTTTCTTTTCTCCAGACGGAGGTCACGGGGGCCGCTACTCTTCATTAGCTAAACTGCCAAGACTGCATCAGCACTGACCACCTCAGCTCCATCCAGGAGGGGTGCTAAACCCTGACTTTGGTGATTAGGACACCAATAAAGTAATGACTAACGAATAATAAGACTGACACAACGAGAGCCGGACAGCCAGCGCATGCCAATACTGTGGATTTAGCAAGCATGCGTAGTAGGAGGGGTCAGTGTCACGCTGTGTAAATCTGACCGTTTCCCTGGATTCCCATGACCTCATTTTTATTTTAAAGACCTGCTCCAATTAAGTAATTAGTTGCAGGGGTGTTTCTGTAATTGCGGAGTTATTTATGAAACAGCTGCTGAGCGGAAAACGGAGAGCGCTGCACTTTTATTTATGTTTTTTCTCCCTCGTTCATTTGCTCTTTCCCTCTCTCGCAGTTTGCCCTCGCTCTTTCATTCTGTCTGGCTTTTTCCTAGGCTTTTATGATTGGTAAGAAACCTTAATGTATCTTTTTATATGACAACTGGCCTCTAGCCGCAAGTAACTGCCAGGCTGTCGCCACGCCGTCTGAAACGGCCCGAGAGTTACAGCAGGTTACTTGCAGATGGTGCATTGAAGTTTCACTCGGTGCCCGTGCGTGCATGTTTGTGTATCTCCATAATCAATCTGCTGTTATTGCATTTGCTTTGTTACTGAATAGCAGCTAATATTCCTAATGTATTGCATTACAAGTGCACAAGGCATGGCAGGGGCAGACCGAACGCTGGACATACGCCCACTTAAAGAGCGAAGCCGAGTCGCTTGGCCATCGTGCGATTAGAGGGCTCCCTCACAGACGCACACATGTAAGTGCACAGGCACTGTCGGAAGCTCGGCTGCAGTTCTGTGATACGCCGCAGACGTGCAAGGCCATCTGTGGACACTCGCCCTGCACACGCGCAGCTGGACCTCATTAGCCTTGTCTCTCTACCTCTGCCACGGCAGTTAAACGGGTCAGCGGTTTCATTTCTTTTAGTCTGGCTAAATCAGTGGAGCGCTGCCGAGTTAGCAGCTTTTGCACATCTACGCTTTACACTTTTACACTACTCCTAATTAGAGCACGCAGTTCCGAGTTCATGTATTAGGGGTTGATGTACCAGTAACTCTGGTGTTTGGGTTCAAAATCTTTGGTAGATGTCTGCGTCGTTCCTAATCCAGTTCCAGCCACAGACGCTCCACCTACACCAGGGGTGTCCAATCGTATCTGATCTTATTGTTTGAAGACTGACCAGTTGATCAAACGAGTTTAATCAAGTGTGTTTCTGTTTATCTGGGATGAAAACCTACAGCCACACCAGCCCTTGCAGATGAGATGGGAAAACGATTACAATTTCTAAATTCTAGTGAGCAGTAGCAAGCAGCTGACCTCAAATCAGCCCTTTAAAGCAAGCTATGTATACATTAAATATTCGTAATGTTCTGCTTTGCCATCTGTGATTGGTTGTTTGGCATGTCAGTCAAACAGCCTTTCACTTTTCACCTTGCATTAAAAATAGAGAGACGTTTAGGCTTTCAGTCAGGTTTGCCAGGCTACTTGTAGAGAGGGGGCTACTCGTAGAGTGGGTGCCAAACAACCTGAATCAGTGATATTCCATTTAACTGAATAGTCCAGAGAAGCCATTGACATACTAATGCATATGTGCTCTAGGTTCCTCTATTGTGTTGATCACATCTGTTTTATCTATGAAATAGGTTTACATGAGCAGATGAAATGTTTTTATTTCAAATAAATAAACGAATAAATAAATGAACTTATATATGAAATGAATCAAATAGCTTGTTTTGCTGTATATAATTGAATCTAGATCATTTCATATGCTTGTATGATTATATAGACCAAAACTAGTTCTGTAATATCATATCATATTTGTGGTTATTTTCTCTTATTAGCACTGATATTAACAGACTGCTAACATCAGTTTGGCAGCCTTAAACATCATGCTCGAATTTTAGACGTGTAGTGAATGTTCCCACCAAGCCACCCACAAACCATATGACGAAAGCTAGTGTCACGCCATAAAACCTCCTCTGTTCCCTGCTGAGATACCCAGAGGAATCACTGTGTTACACCGTAAAAGCTCTCCATATGTTGGATGATGTCGTCTTGATGCACTGCAAAACAGACTATGAGGGTCAAATGAGTCAAGCTCTTCAAAGCTCTGATCTTGAGTCACTCATATCCTCTCATTCGTAATGTAGGCAGCCACGTTAATGCAGCTAGGCTCATTCTTGGTCAGCAATGCTCTGATATGTCTGATTCAGGTCTGGACATTAGCTTTAACACAGGGATGCTGATTGTTTGTCAGATTATAAGGATGCTGGAAATAATAAGAGTATGAGAAAAGTGCCTAAACAAAGCAATGCTAAAGGCTAAACACCCCAACTTCTTTACATATTACTGTCCACTCGCTAATACAGCAGAGTAATTGAACTCAGACTAGATGCAGCACAGTGCGGCGTGGTGGTGTAGTGGTTAGTAAGGTGGTGTAGTGGTTAGTATGGTGGTGTAGTGGTTAGTATGGTGGTGTAGTGGTTAGTATGGTGGTGTAGTGGTTAGTATGGTGGTGTAGTGGTTAGTATGGTGGTGTAGTGGTTAGTATGGTGGTGTAGTGGTTAGTGTGTGGTGTAGTGGTTAGTATGGTGGTGTAGTGGTTAGTATGGTGGTGTAGTGGTTAGTAAGGTGGTGTAGTGGTTAGTATGGTGGTGTAGTGGTTAGTATGGTGGTGTAGTGGTTAGTATGGTGGTGTAGTGGTTAGTATGATGGTGTAGTGGTTAGTACGGTGGTGTAGTGGTTTAGTATGGTGGTGTAGTGGTTAGTATGGTGGTGTAGTGGTTAGTATGGTGGTGTAGTGGTTAGTATGGTGGTGTAGTGGTTAGTAAGGTGGTGTAGTGGTTAGTACGGTGGTGTAGTGGTTAGTACGGTGGTGTAGTGGTTAGTACGGTGATGTAGTGGTTAGTACGGTGGTGTAGTGGTTAGTACGGTGGTGTAGTGGTTAGTACGGTGGTGTAGTGGTTAGTATGGTGGTGTAGTGGTTAGTAAGGTGGTGTAGTGGGTTAGTAAGGTGGTGTAGTGGTTAGTACGGTGGGTGTAGTGGTTAGTATGGTGGTGTAGTGGTTAGTAAGGTGGTGTAGTGGTTAGTACGGTGGTGTAGTGGTTAGTACGGTGGTGTAGTGGTTAGTACGGTGTTGTAGTGGTTAGTACGGTGGTGTAGTGGTTAGTACGGTGGTGTAGTGGTTAGTACGGTGGTGTAGTGGTTAGTATGGTGGTGTAGTGTTAGTTAAGGTGGTGTATGTGTTAGATAAGGTGGTGTAGTGGTTAGTACGGGGTGGTGTAGTGGTTAGTATGGTGGTGTAGTGGTTAGTAAGGTGGTGTAGTGGTTAGTATGGTGGTGTAGTGGTTATATGGTGATGTAGTGGTTAGTATGGTGGTGTAGTGGTTAGTATGGTGGTGTAGTGGTTATTATGATGGTGTAGTGGATTAG
The DNA here is from genome assembly GCA_021613375.1 of Megaleporinus macrocephalus. Classification (NCBI taxonomy): domain Eukaryota; kingdom Metazoa; phylum Chordata; class Actinopteri; order Characiformes; family Anostomidae; genus Megaleporinus; species Megaleporinus macrocephalus. The sequence continues at coordinate 11,425,824 of CM038723.1, read as the reverse complement.
TAAGGTGGTGTAGTGGTTAGTACGGTGTTGTAGTGGTTAGTAAGGTGGTGTAGTGGTTAGTACGGTGGGTGTAGTGGTTAGTATGTGGTGTAGTGGTTAGTAAGGTGGTGTAGTGGTTAGTATGGTGGTGTAGTGGTTAGTATGGTGATGTAGTGGTTAGTATGTGGTGTAGTGGGTTAGTATGGTGGGTGTAGTGGTTAGTACGGTGGTGTAGTGTTAGTAATGGTGGTGTAGTGGTTAGTATGGTGGTGTAGTGGTTAGTACGGTGGTG
>CM038723.1:10775553-10813053 GCA_021613375.1 Megaleporinus macrocephalus | reverse complement strand
CTCTCTCTGTATCTCTCTATCTGCCTCTCTTTGTATCTCTCTATCTGTCTCTCTCTGTATCTCTCTATCTGTCTCTCTCTGTATCTCTCTATCTGCCTCTCTTTGTATCTCTCTATCTGTCTCTCTCTGTATCTCTCTATCTGCCTCTCTTTGTATCTCTCTATCTGTCTCTCTCTGTATCTCTCTATCTGCCTCTCTCTGTATCTCTCTACCTGCCTCTCTCTGTATCTCTCTATCTGCCTCTCTCTGTATCTCTCTATCTGTCTCTCTCTGTATCTCTCTATCTGCCTCTCTCTGTATCTCTCTATCTGTCTCTCTCTGTATCTCTCTATCTGTCTCTCTCTGTATCTCTCTATCTGTCTCTCTCCGTATCTCTCTATCTGTCTCTCTCCGTATCTCTCTATCTGCCTCTCTCTGTATCTCTCTAATTGCATCTATCTGCATCTCTCTGTATCTCTCTATCTCTGTATCTCTCTATCTGTCTCTCTCTGTATCTCTCTATCTGCCTCTCTCTGTATCTCTCTAACTGCCTCTCTCAGTCTATCTCTAACTGCCTCTATCTGCCTCTCTCTGTATCTCTCTAACTGCATCTATCTGCATCTCTCTGTATCTCTCTATCTGTCTCTCTCTGTATCTCTCTATCTGCCTTTCTCTGTATCTCTCTAACTTCCTCTCTCGGTCTATCTCTAACTGCCTCTCTCTGTATCTCTCTAACTGCATCTCTCTGTATCTCTCTAACTGCATCTATCTGCATTTCTCTGTATCTCTCTATCTGCATTTCTCTGTATCTCTCTATCTGCCTCTCTGTATCTTTCTAACTGCCTCTCTCTGTATCTCTCTATCTGTCTCTCTGTATCTCTCTATCTGTCTCTCTGTATCTCTCTATCTGCCTTTCTCTGTATCTCTCTATCTGCCTCTCTGTATCTTTCTAACTGCATCTCTCTGTATCTCTCTGTCTGCCTCTCTGTATCTTTCTAACTGCATCTCTCTGTATCTCTCTGTCTGCCTCTCTCTGTATCTCTCTATCTGTCTCTCTGTATCTCTCTATCTGCCTTTCTCTGTATCTCTATCTGTCTCTCTCTGTATCTCTATCTGTCTCTCTCTGTATCTCTCTGTATCTCTGTATCTCTCTGTATCTCTCTATCTGTCTCTCTCTGTATCTCTATCTGTCTCTCTCTGTATCTCTCTATCTGCCTCTCTCTGTATCTCTCTAACTGCCTCTCTCTGTATCTCTCTGTATCTCTCTATCTGTCTCTCTCTGTATCTCTCTATCTGCCCTCTCTCTGTATCTCTCTATCTGCCTCTCTCTGTATCTCTCTATCTGGTCTCTCTCTGTATCTCTCTATCTGCCTCTCTCTGTATCTCTCTATCTGCCTCTCTCTGTATCTCTCTATCTGTCTCTCTCTGTATCTCTCTATCTGTCTCTCTCTGTATCTCATCTATCTGCCTCTCTTTGTATCTCTCTATCTGTCTCTCTCTGTATCTCTCTATCTGCCTCTCTTTGTATCTCTCTATCTGTCTCTCTCTGTATCTCTCTATCTGTCTCTCTCTGTATCTCTCTATCTGCCATCTCTTTGTATCTCTCTATCTGTCTCTCTCTGTATCTCTCTATCTGCCTCTCTTTGTATCTCTCTATCTGTCTCTCTCTGTATCTCTCTATCTGCCTCTCTCTGTATCTCTCTAACTGCCTCTCTCTGTATCTCTCTATCTGCCTCTCTCTGTATCTCTCTATCTGTCTCTCTCTGTATCTCTATCTGTCTCTCTCTTTATCTCTCTATCTCTCTGTATCTCTCTATCTGTCTCTCTCTGTATCTCTATCTGTCTCTCTCTGTATCTCTCTGTATCTCTCTATCTCTCTGTATCTCTCTATCTGTCTCTCTCTGTATCTCTCTATCTGCCTCTCTCTGTATCTCTCTATCTGTCTCTCTCTGTATCTCTCTATCTGTCTCTCTCTGTATCTCTCTATCTGTTTCTCTCTGTATCTCTCTATCTGCCTCTCTCTGTATCTCTGTATCTGTCTCTCTCTGTATCTCTCTGTATCTCTCTAACTGCCTCTCTCTGTATCTCTGTATCTGTCTCTCTCCGTATCTCTCTATCTGCCTCTCTCTGTATCTCTCTAATTGCATCTATCTGCATCTCTCTGTATCTCTCTATCTCTCTGTATCTCTCTATCTGTCTCTCTCTGTATCTCTCTATCTGCTTCTCTCTGTATCTCTCTAACTGCCTCTCTCAGTCTATCTCTAACTGCCTCTCTCTGTATCTCTCTGTATCTCTCTAACTGCATCTCTCTGTATCTCTCTATCTGCCTCTCTCTGTATCTCTCTAACTGCATCTATCTGCATCTCTCTATCTGCCTCTCTCTGTATCTCTCTATCTGTCTCTCTCTGTATCTCTCTATTTGCCTCTCTCTGTATCTCTCTATCTGCCTCTCTCTGTATCTCTCTATCTGTCTCTCTCTGTATCTCTCTAACTGCATCTCTCTGTATCTCTCTGTCTGCCTCTCTCTGTATCTCTCTAACTGCATCTCTCTGTATCTCTCTGTCTGCCTCTCTCTGTATCTCTCTATCTGCCTCTCTCTGTATCTCTCTATCTGTCTCTCTCTGTATCTCTCTATCTGCCTCTCTCTGTATCTCTATCTGCCTCTATAACAGCGCAAGGTCACAGCAGTAGGAGAAGTAAAGGTATGTGTGCGTGAGTGTGGTGGTCATGTGGAGGTCAGTTGTTGACTCCCTGGTCAGGTTGTCTTTTCACAATTAGCTGTTATAGACTGACAGATACTGTCTCCTCATTAGCCGATTAATTGCTCTTGATTAGCGCTCGGCTAATGTATCTTGAATCCTAATTATAAGCAGGCGCTATGACAGGGCGGCTACCTGAGGGAGAAGAGCAGGACTCTGTAGATATCTCCCCTCCATTAGCTTTCAGAGTCTGATCAATAGTCTGTGTGTCTGCGAGAGCCCAGAAGGTGAGAACACCCACAGGATCAGCCTGAGTGGATGTGTGTATGTACCTGCCTGTGTCAGTGTTTATGCGTTAGCTGGCTCTCATCCATTAACAATTAAAGGCGTGATCGATCCGAGCTGGTCGTGCTGTATTCTGATTATTCTAACAGGAGCAGCAGACGCAGCAGCTGTAATTACTGAGCGCTCTCTCTGAACACTGACCTTATTGTGCTACTTACTATTCACCACTCATCCTACACATCACCCTACTGATCATACAGCACAGCACCACCCTCACCATACACACACTGAGGCACTGGATGGATGGATGGATGGATGGATGGATGGATGGATGGATGGATGAACAGATGGATGGATGTTTGGATGGAAACACATTTGTAGAAATATATCTGATAGATGGATGGATGGATAGATAGATAAATAGATAGGTGGATGGATAAACAGATGGATGGATAAACAGATGGATGCATGGATGGATGGATGGATAGATAGATGAATGGATGAATGAATGGATAAACAGATGGATGGATAAATGGATGGATAAACAGATGGATGAATGGATGGATGGATAAACAGGTGGATGGATGTTTGGATGGAAACATTTGTAGAAATGCATTTGATGGATGGATGGATGGATAAATAGATAGGTGGATGGATGGATAAACAGATGGATGGATGGATGGATGAATGGATTGATAAACAGATGGATGGATGGATGGATGGATAAAGAGATAGATGAATGGATGGATGGATAAACAGATGGATGGATGTTTGGATGGAAACACATTTGTAGAAATATATTTGATGGATGGATGGATGAGTGTATAAATGGAAGGAATAATGGATGGATGGATGGATGACACATAGGTGGATAGACAGATGGATGGATAGACAGATGGATAGATACATCCATGATTAGATGGATGGATGGATAAACAGATGGATGGATGTTGGATGACAAAAACACACATTTGTGGAAAATCATAAGACAAATGGATGGATGAAGCATGGAGGGATGGATAGGCAAAGTGTCAAATGGACAGATTGACAAAGGGGAGAGTTTGATAGATAGAACCTCAAATTTAAACATGAGGATAAATGGATAGATGGAGGTACAGATGGATGATCAGATAGAAGGATGGATACATGTAATCACAATGCTGGGTGTTGAATGCGTGGATGGCTAAACAAATAAATGGATGGATAGATAGATAGATGGATGGATGGATGGATGGTGGGTGTGTGGATAGACGAGCGAGCACATTGTGCATGAATGGGTGAACAAATGGATAAATAAATTATGATGATGGTTGGATGAACAGAGGGAGGGATGAATAGACATAATCTTAAAATTGTTGTTGATCAGTGAATAGATGAATTGATAAGTAGAAAAATAAACAGTGAACCACCTGAATGAATACATGGATGCCATGAATGCATAAATAAATAAAGAAAGAGACTGATGATCCAAAAGAATGAATGAATGGGCAGATGGATGGATGGATAAGTAAACAAATAGATGAATACTGAACCGGATAGATGGATGATTGAAGAGATTGATGACTGGTCTCACAGACTTGCAGTTTGAGTTGTTGATTCCTGGATGGCTGAATATGCCAGTATACTGATGAATGGAGGAATGGAGGGATGGCTAGAATGATGGATGGACAGATGTTTGAATGAGCACAGAGGTTAGTGTTAAACACATGTGTCGTATAAATCTGGATGTAAACTGATATAAACTGACTTAAGAATATAAAAGTACACAAGCGTCCAACACTGTACAGGCTACTTCTCTCAGTGTTCACATTGTTTTACTTCTGGAAAATCTTTGAGAACTTCTTCTTTGTAAACCTCAGGAGAGGCTTTCTGCCCTTCAGTCACTTGGTACCATAGTTTCTGTAGATTTCTATACCTGTTCTTACCTGTTTTCTATTCTTATTATAGATCTGTAGTATCTGTTATTAACCACAGAGGACGGATGTTTCTTTTTAAAGGTTAATTCTGTCTGGAAACTATTTGCACAGCCTTTTGTTTTCTGATCATCTAAGCTGATGTCATGCTGTGTGATTCATGCATACCTGCTGAAAGCTACACGAGTGATCCGGTGTGGAACGTTCTTTCTCAGCTCCTTACCTCCTACATTGCTTCTCTTTGTTTCTGATGTTTGGTTTGTGGTGTTGGAGGTTTGGTTGTGACAGGGGGGTTTGGTATCTCCTCTGCATTGTTGCTGCTAGTGCCTCTGTTGTAGGTCTCACTGAATATAATACAGACTGGTCACTAATTTTTTAAAATGAGAATTTAATAAAATAGGTTATTTTTTTACACTAACGTGAGCAATCAACGACTAACACTTTGATTTTAACAACCAAGACTCACAAGGGGTTAAGTATTCACAGTTTAATAAACTAAATACCAGAGAAAAGAGTCTGTTTGAAATCTGGATGGCAAAGCTTTAGAAGCTGCACAGGTAGAGGCAGTCGCTGACTGAGGCAGTCTCTGACTGAGTCTTAATGTAAAGTTGGCGTGAGCTAAAACAGTCCCATCTTATCTCAATGCTGGTGCATCTGGATGGCACGGTGATGTAGTTGAGGGTGTAGCAGTTTACCCAAATGAACAGGAGAGCTGGTGATGGTGGGGAGGAGGACTTGATGATCAGTCCTCCAACAGCGTTCAACAGACCAGGGACAGTTATTACCTCAGGAAGAGTAAAGAGAGAGAGTTAGTTGGGCTCGGGAGTAAGACTGTAGAGAATATGAATATTCAGAATTTTAGAGTGTGGCTGGCGACTCCAGCAGATCTAACTATAACAGCCTAAACTAAAAGGAGAGAACCAGAAGGTAACATGGACATAAGAGCACCCTGAGACACCGGGATCCCCCCACTCCACCGTCAACAAACCTGTGTGATCGCGTGAAGTGGTGGGACAACAGCACCAACATCTCAGTTTACCATAAATCTCTGTGTCCATGAACCCCCAGATCTCCTGCCTGTATTTAAAGGGGAAGATTATTCACCGAAAGCAAAACAAAATAAAACAAACAAATATTTAGTTTTCAGTCTAGACTTAAAGGTTGAGACTGTGTCAGAGTCCTGAACATTAACTGGGACATTATTACACAGTTTGGGGGCTTTATAGGAAAAAGCTCTTCCCCCCATTGAAGTCCTAATTTTAGGAACTAATAGCAAACCAGCATCCTGTGATCTGAGTAAGCGCGGATCATAATAACAGGTGCAGGTACTTCATTGCAAGACTATGCAGAGCTATGTCAATAAAATAATTTTATAGTCGATACTGAATTTAACTGGAAGCCAGTGTAGTGCTGATAAAACTGGACTGATGTCATTGTTTTTCCTGGTTTTAGTTAGTACTCTAGCTGCAGCGTTCTGAACTAACTGAAGTTTATTCAGTTTCCTGCTGGAGCATCCTGACAATAATGCGATACAGTAATCTAGCCTTGAGGTTATAAAGGCATGCACTAACTTTTCAGCATCAGACACAGATAACGCATTTCTTAACTTTGAAATGTTTCGCAGGTGAAGAAACGAGTCCATTGTCACACCAAGATTTTTAGCTACTGAGCCAGGAACTACACAAAAGTCAGCAAGATTTAACATTAAGCATTTAGTCCGAGCAGCCTTTGGACCAAGAAGAAGAACTTCCGTTTTATCAGGGTTCAAAAGAAGCATCCAAAGTCTAATATCTCTTACACAATCTTCTATCTTAATTAATCTGGATTTATCATCTGGTTTGGCTGATATGTACAGCTGTATATCATTAGCATAGCAGTGGAAACTGATACCATGTCTATTTATAACTGAGCCTAATGGTAGCATATATAATGTAAATAGTAGAGGACCTAAAACAGAACCTTGTGGAACTCCATATTTCACTCTTGTATAATTAGATGATTGATTATTTCATTGTATGAACTGGAAACGATCAGTGAGGTAGGATGTGAACCAAGATAACACTATTTCTGTGACCAACCATATTTTCTAATCTGTCCAAGAGAAAAACATGATCTATAGTGTCAGTGCCTACTTAGACAACTGACTAGGTTTGAGAGAGACCCTATAATCAATATTTAACTCTATATTGCACAGCCACTTTAATTAGACTGTTTACAGCGGATGGACATTATAACTGCAATTTGCACATTATAGACTTTATTTCTGGTAAATTGGACTGTACGCATCGTTTACTTCATTCACTGCACTTTAATATATTTTTGTATGTAAATCTAAATAGGTCTTACCTGCTTTGTGTGATACTTCTAATCTTGTACTCTAGATACATCTGCACTTCAGCTCCTGTGATATTTGAATTTCCCAACCAACTACCTACCTACCTATCTACCCACCTACCTCCCTCCCTACCTACCTACCTACCTACCTACCTACCCACCTACCTACCCACCTACCTACCTACCCACCTACCTACCTACCTACCTACCTACCTACATATATACCTACCTACCCACCTACCTACCTACCTACCCACCTACCTACCTACCTACCTACGTACCTACCTATCCACCTACCCACCTACCTACCTACCTACCCACCTACATACCTACCTACCCACCTACATACCCACCTACCCACCTACATACCTACCTACCCACCTACATACCTACATACATACCCACCTACCCACCTACCTACCTACCTACCCACCTACATACCTACCTACCTACCTACCTACCCACCTACCTACCTACCTACCTACCCACCTACCTACCTATCTACCCAACTACCTACCTACCTACCTACCTACCTACCTACCTACCTACCTACCCACCTACATACCCACCTACCTACCCACCTACCTACCTACCTACCCACCTACCCACCTACCTACCCACCTACCTACCTACCTACTCACCTACCTACCTACGTACCTACCTCCCTACCTACCTACTTACCTTCCTACCTGTCTACCCACCTACCTACCTACCTACCTACGTACCTACCTACCCACCTACCCACCTACCTACCTATCTACCCAACTACCTACCTACCTACCTACCTACCTACCTACCTACCTACGTACCTACCTACTTACCTACCCACCTACCTACCTATCTACCCAACTACCTACCTACCTACCTACCTACCCACCTACCTACCTACCTACACACCTACCTACCTACATATCTACCAACCCAATTACCTACATACCTACCTACCTGCTCACCTACGTACAGCAGTTTAGCTCCACTCATTCCTGCTGAAGCTATAAGCCATATATTTTAGCCTGAACTTCTTTTAGAACAAGGTACAGCCAATCAAAACGCAAGTCATTTACATACATCCGTGCTACTACATGGCGGTGATAGCAAGCCAGTCATCCAGGCACAAACACTGCACTACAAACACACAAACCAGTCCTATGAACCAGCATGGAATAGCACAGGCGACATATCTACACAGCTTTTGGTGCACAGTTACTGCTTATTCGCTGTTTATTAATACAACAAATAAGGAGCCTGTGCTAAATATTACACAATCTACAATCTACAACAAATGCATATTTAAGGTTGTTCCCTATGAGGCCAGTGTAGATTATAAATAATAGCTATATATATATATATATATAAAGAACTGTAATTTACAGGTAGCACCTTATGGTTTATTTACAGCACTCGCTTCTGTACTCTTCCATGAGTTCCAATTGCTTCCACAGCTGTCTGGTCACCCACACTTTCACCACAGTGTGTCGTACATAATGTCAGGATACACTACATGGACAAAAGTATTGGGACGCCTGCCCCATTATTGTATCCTCATTTTTGGGGGATTAACTTTATATTATATATTTTTGTGAATGGTGGTGATAGACGTCTGAATAGCTGAATACCCCTAAAACCTCCCTCACATAAAGTGCGTAGGCCTAAAATCTTTTTAACCATCATGGGTGCTGGTGATTTACAAACTAAATAAAAAGATTGTATTTGTGTTGTAGACATGGTGCCCTGTGGTTCCCATCACCACCACTGTAAAGTACTTCTGAATCTGTAAGCTTCCCTATTTCGAAAAAGCCCTTTAATAACGGGCATCAGTCCCGCCATTTGTACTTCGCCCCGTGCTTCTCAAAACTCCATCACAAAAAAGCTGCACCTTATGAGAAGTTCCTCCACGACTGAATGAGCTCAGACCACATCCAAAAACCTGGAGGTCAGATCCTGCACCCCAGCTTCATAAAGCACCCGGCCATATTACCTTGGTGCTCTTCGCTGTTCCTTTAACGGGTCCCAGGTCGTTTCAGGCAGGTCTCGTTCAGCTTTGTCCTCATGCGCCCTCTCACCCTCTTTTGTCATCCCATTGTCAGGAACACATTACCGGAGTGAAAGAAGAGGGAGAGAAGAGAGAGGGAAAAGGAGAGCGAGTGATTCATTGTTCCTCGCTGCGGGCTTTGTCTGTCCCTTCTTCCATTCTATACACACACACCTCCTCTCTCTTCTTTATCCTATCCTGTTCCTTTATGGCTGAGTCTCGCCGGCCACCTCTGAGCCGGTCGGCCCGCCGAATCAAAGCGAGAGCGGAGCGATGGAACAAAGCGAGAGAACGGAAATGATGAGAACAGGTTGATGTCGTTAAAAGCGGATCTCTGGGCTTGATTTAAAACTACAGTGAGTCGAGTGGATAGAGGAACGCCACTTGACATTCACAGCGGCGGAGAGGCAGTCTGGAGTGCCTTATTGGTTTTTGTACAAGCGCGCCGCGTATTTAAAAAGCCATTCGCCCGCTACCGAAACACGCCATTCACAATAACTAGGAGAATAAAAAACGGTAAAAGAACTGTAATTTACAGGCAGCACCTCACCGTTTATTTACAGCACTCGCTTCTGTTCTCTTCCATGAGCTCCAATTGCTTCCACAGCTGTCTGGTCACCCACACTTTCACTGCAGTGTGTCAAACATCATGTCAGGATACACTATATGAACAAAAGTATTGGGACGCCTGGCCAGTTATTGTTTTTTTCCAACATCAAGGGTATTTAAAAAGAGTGTATCCTGATTTTTGGGAGAGTAACCATCTCTACTGTCCAGAGATGGCTAGCAACTAGATTTTTTTAATGGCATTTAGTGATCGAGAGCATTAGTGAGGCCAGGATCTTGAATGACCGCCATCCCCAACGCATCCCAAAAAGTATTGGATAGAGCACCATCATTCCAGAAAAGCAAGTTCCACTGCTCCAAAGCTCAGTGCTGGGGGGCATTATACCACCCTAGTCCATGCTTGACTTTATGCATGGTGTCATGGTATCTGCTCCAGAGTCCAATGTTTCTCTACCAAGGCTAGACAAGCAGCATGTGTGTACATTTGCACTCGAGACATTAGAAAGGGTGTCTTTTGGACATATAGTGCGGTTCCTGTAGCCTGCAACCTGGACTCCAACCCCCAGAATCCCTCCAGCGATCATGTGGCTCAGACTTCTTGGCCAGCAACCAATCACAGATCACATCTTCATTCAAACTGCCCTGATTGCTGATTCCAGTCACCTGTTTAAGCTGTTTGTGAGGTATTACCACACTGGTCTGCTACATACTGAGCCTTTTGTCTTTGATTGGCTTTTTTCATGTTTGATTGTTGCTTTTTCTATTTTGTCTTATATTTTGACCTCCTGCCTGTTTTTTTTACTTCTCTTTTTTTAATGCACCCTTTGGTTATTGTTTACTGCTGTACAGTTTTGACCCTGGACTGTATCTTGAAGCTGTTTTTATTATTTTTTTTCATTAAAGCCTCTCACCTGCTTTTATCCACAAGCATCTCACCCAGTCTGTTGCATATCATGCAAATAGTAAGATGATCAGATGTTTTAAATTGAAACAGAATACATTTTCAATGTCATAAAACTATTGGGTCCAGTCTATGAAGATATAAAAGGGGGACAGTTCCAGTTGTATGTACTTTGACGGTTGTAGCGGTTGTACTGTAATAAACCATTAGAGATGGACCAATCAGCGTTTTGGTGGCCGATTCCAATCGCAGGTCACCTTTTAACGTGATCGGCAGATAGCCGATACCGAAAGAGTACGGGGTATATTCCACGGCAGGGCTACATGTAGTTATTAGCGCAAGCAAGTCATGAAACATGTTTGAAACTGGTTTACTACCATTTTTAACGAGCTCATATGAAACGGCATAATAACAAATTTAATTTTAACAAAATTAAGAGTAAATAAACAAAGTAAACCAAACAAATATCCCCAATACTGCAATCATAACATTTAGACCCCTAATTTAAAACTAAAAAAGCTAATTAAATACATGCAGTAAAAACTGCAGTCATTAAACACAGACTCTGTTATTTTAAACTAAAAACTGTAATCATTAAATGTAGAATATTGAATTGTTGCTGCTGTTCTGTTCGTACCGGTCAGATCTGGTCTGTACGGTGTTCTGGGTTATTTGTTTTGTGCTAGCTTTGCGTGCTAGCTGTGCTGTTTGCTGATACTGTATTCAGCCGCTTGCAGTATCGTATCAGATTAGTGTGTTAAATGTCTTTGGTTCCCACGAGACACTCACATTTTAAAAACACCCTGGATGAGTTAGTGTCACATACGGTAAACACTGCCAGACGAACATGTTTTCTATCAGCGCATGATTTTCTCGCGAGGCCGCTGCTTTAGTCAGTCTGTGGAAAATGAAAGGGTGTGTATTTCCACCTAGTGGTTCAGATAGGAATTGTAGGGAGCTGGCCGGAGGGCTCCTCTTCCTGGATGAAGCGCTAGCTGAAATTAGGCTCATTTGTTTAACATCATCAATCGGCTCTCGGGATCGGCTAAATTGGAGAAATATCGGCCGATCACATACTTTGATTAAAAATCGGCCGATACCGATACATAGCCGATCGATCCTTCCATCTCTATAAACAATGATGAAGAAATTGGTTACTAACTAAGGCTACGTTCATATTCTGACAACTGAAAGAAAGTTCAAAGAGAACTCTCATGTCTTCTGAGCATGTAATGCTGGCCTTACACCAAACGATTTTCAAGAGATTTTACTGTCGCAGACAAATTTCCAGTGTCGGAATAAAATCAAGTCTTAAGTCTCGGCTCACGCAAATAGTCACGTTAACATTGTCGACAACCAATAGGAGAGCTCTGTTCACCACCAAACGGGAAGCCGCAAGGAACACGCAAGGAACGTCTGGTATGAGAGAAGTTAGACTTAGAGGGGAGTCCGGCATGGGTTCGGAAACTGCGGTTCTCCTGAACTTTACAAAAGGAGGAGAAACTGGTAGAGCTGTGGAGTCTTCCTATTTATACCACGACAGAGTGGAGGCTGAAGCCCTCGAAATCCCCGCTGAGTATGCTATGCTAAAACACAGGGCTACAGTGTTTACAATTAGTCTACCAGTGAACCGAACATTTAGCTGAATATTGCTTCAATCATATAGATGGGAAATAATCTCAAAAGGAATTTAGTAGTAGTCTTGTAAACAGTGACTCTGAAAGACTGTGTCTTTCAGTCTGTGACTAGTCTGTGACTAAAAGTCTGTGACTAGTCTTTAGATGTGAGAGGGCGTCAGAATTTAGTCTATTAAACATCTAGAGTCTTTTAAAAGTCTTCTAGTGTATGCTCAGCATAAGTGAATTATCTACTACTGTTGTCATGTCTTTATCAGTATATCGATTGCTTTTGAGATCATTTGAGGTCTAAACATTGAGGTAGACCTTCTTTTTAACAGTCTTGGTTAAATGTCAGTACCTTTTGACTGAAGTCTATTTTTGGCTCCATGCTTTCATTTCAAACTGACTGAGATTTAGATCCTGACCATGTTTCCACTTCCAGTTTCTCTGCAATTTTTCTCCAACCCCTTTCTTCCCAGTAAATCCTGCATTATCAAATCCGGCCTTATTCATTTGCTATCTGAAGCCGAAACCTGCTTTATATTTTTTGGCCGATGCTGGAGGTTTCTATGTAACTAGCAAGCAACTAGCAGCCATCTGCAAACGCATGATGCAAAAGCACAAATATTCCATCAGAAACATGAGGATCAGGTCCTCCTTCTCCATATGGCTGGATGAGAAAAAGGAGAAATCCTACATCAGCACCCCTTTGATACATACGACCGTCAGAGCAGTCTCGGCCTGTAGAGAATTCCTCTGAGTGCTAAAGTCTAAGGCCCGATTCCAGTGTCAGAGTGTGTCCTTAATCAGCCGCGCAGTTGCCCACGAGTGGAGAATAAATATACTTGTGTCAAGAAATCTAACAGTGCTTCAAGCTGCTTTGCTCCTTAGTGGAGTTACTGCTTTTATCTTGAGTTGCTGGACTGAAAATGGGTCTATGTTGGATTTGCTTGGTGGGAGCTTGATGGATACCATCTGTTTTCACCTCACCTATTGTTACCAGTATTCCACAAGTTTTATTCTATTACAAGTATACAAGTATAATAAATTAAAATGTATATTGCAAAATGTGAACGTTGAGAGGAGCTTGTACCTTCCAGTGTGCTGTGTTCTGTTTGATCTACCACACAAAACGTTGGCACTTCCCCAGTCAACATATCTAGGTGGGGCCCAAATGGGCTTTATCTGGGCTACATGGGTTATACATTGGCTTGTGGTGGGCTTTTTAATTAGTATACTTGGGCTTTGGTTGGGCAACAGTTGTGGGCCCTGGCTAGGCTACAGTTGTGGGCCTCACTTACAGCTGGGTTACAGTTATGTGACCCAATTAGGCTACATGCGTGGCTGCCACTGTGGGCCCCAGTTAAGCTACAGTTGTGGGCACCATTTGGGTGACCATCATGGGGGCCAGTTTGACTACATTTGTGGTCCTAGAAAGGGTTACAGTTGTTTGACTGTGGGGCCAGTGGATGACTTGCAGCCCAGATTGGTCCCATCAGTGGCCTACATAGCCGAAAGCACACTGGAACCAATGGACAAACTGGGATGCCTAAAAGGGATCCAGTTGGCAGTCCATATTTAGCCCATGTGGGGCCCACATGGACATGTTGGCTAGGTCTCCACAGGTATGTGGTACAGTTTTCACAGTAAACATGTTAACATCACTTAAACAATCTAAGTCTACAGCGAAACTGTAGTTTATAGTTTTATTATCGTATAAAAGAAGAGGAAAATGGTCCCTTTTCCCAATTAAAGAGAGTTAAGGAGGTGGGAACATATAGAGAAAGAGCTTTGTAGAGTTTTTTAATGTGATATATAAAGGAAAACTCAATGTTTTTCAAAAATGGCCCAGTTTTATTTAAAGAGGTTTTGTTTTTCTGGCTGAAATCCAGTCACCAATAGTTAACGTCTCGCATTGATTATTGTAATGCACTCTTCTCATCGCTTAGCGTGTCTGCTTGTAATCGCTTGCAGGCAATACAAAATGCTGCAGCTAGATTGATTACTAGGTCAAATGAACAATCTCATATAGCTCCATTACTAATATCACTGCATTGGCTTCCGGTTGAGAAACGGATACAGTTTAAAGTTCTTACTCTTACTTATAGAGCATCGCATGGTCAGGCTCCCATGTATATAGCTGATCTACTTCACCCATACATACCAGAACGTTCTCTTTGGTCAAGTAACGTCAATTTGCCATCTGTTCCTCGTTCCCGTTTGAAGACTCGTGGGGATCGAGCGTTTGAAGTTATTTCTTCGAATTTGTGGAATACATTACCAAATTTTTTAAGAGTTGCTGATTCGATGGAGTCTTTTGAAAAACAATTAAAGACGCATCTTTTTAAGCAGGTGTTTGGATAATGCGTCTGGTTCACTTTCTTGGACTTTATGGTCTCATAATATTTTGTTTGTCAATTTTAGAATTTATTATATGAACTATTTGTGTAAAGCATTTTGTGACTTTTGTCTATGAGAAGTGCTTTATAAATAAATCTTACTTACTTACTTACTTAACAACTGCCTGCACTGGACACTTTGCAAAAATGACCCAAAATATGTATCTGTGAGACTTTCACAGTCACCTCCCCCCCTTATATGGCCTGGGATAGGCACATCATTGGCGTTCTGCCCGCCAGTCAAACAGCCTCTTCCTTGTAGGAGACCCTTGGCTATGTTTTGTCTCGTGAACCAGACAGGCAGACGTCTGGCTTGCGAGACAATGTAGTCACCAGATTCAAACCCTGATCACATGCCACCGAAGAGTCAGATGACAAAGTCACCAGCTCCTTTTTGAAGTCCATAAGAAAACCATAACGACTGTAACAAAGCTAACGTTGGCTAGCGTGTTTAAGTCGTCCATCCCGCATCATTAATTCCCTCCGCTGGGCAGCCGCGCTTTCAGCGAGGAGGACGACGTCCCCTGATGTGGACCTGTTCCTTTCACACTCCATTAGACAGGCTCAGTCACCTGTTTCCAGGGCAACCCGTCGCCAGCATGGCACTGCCGTTTGAAAGGGGTTGCTTGGTTACTGTACCATCTCTGGGCAGCCTCATGCTGAAGTAGCTGATGATTAATGCTACTGTATCAGTGATGGAGCACGAACAGATGCTCTCCTCCACCAGACCCGTTCCTCATCCACACACTCGCCCTCTCCTCACAGCACCCGAGCTGCTTCTCCAGACCTACTTTGTACCAGACCAGACTCCGCCGGGCAAAAGTTTGGGGATGGCTAGACGGCTAGGTCAAGTGATGAAGTGATTGAAGATTGGTGGAAAATCAGGAAGATCTAATGGTTCTTATAGTGAAGGTTAAATAACAGCAAAAAGATGGGACTTGCCTACTGATGGTGAAGATGTTGATGGACCACGTTCATCTACCCAATTTTTAGGGGAAGACGTATGGCATGGATCAGCTGGACATGGATGAAGAAGCTTTAAAAGATATTCAATCGGAATGAGATCAGAATTGTCCAAGTGATGGTCATTTCCTGTGATTTTTTTATGGATGTCAAAACTGGATGATAAGCACGCAGGACAAGAACGTTTTGTTTACTTTGACACTGGCGGAGACTTTTGAGAGCACCTTAGTGGCCAAAGAAAACAAACAAATGGATTTTTGACCAAATCAGGTTTCACTACTTTATTCAAAGCCCAGAACTAAATGAAAATTCATTGGCAAGGATAATCATGCTTGCAGGACGATGGTGTAGTGGTTAGTATGGTGGTGTAGTGGTTAGTATGGTGGTGTAGTGGTTAGTACGGTGGTGTAGTGGTTAGTATGGTGTTGTAGTGGTTAGTATGGTGGTGTAGTGGTTAGTACGGTGGTGTAGTGGTTATTATGGTGGTGTAATGGTTAGTACGATGGTGTAGTGGTTAGTACGATGGTGTAGTGGTTAATACGGTGGTGTAGTGGTTAGTATGGTGGTGTGGTGGTTAGTACGGTGGTGTAGTGGTTAGTACGGTGGTGTAGTAGTTAGTACGGTGGTGTAGTAGTTAGTATGGTGGTGTAGTGGTTAGTACGGTGGTGTAGTGGTTAGTATGGTGGTGTAGTGGTTAGTATGGTGGTGTAGTGGTTAGCACGGTGGTGTAGAGGTCAGCACTGTTACCTCACAGCAAGACGATCCGGGTTGGATTCCTGGTCGGGGCCATTCTATATGGAGTGTGCATGTTCCCGTGGGTTTCCTCCCACAGTTCAAAGACATGCATGATAGGTTGATTGTTCACTCTTAATTGTGCATGAGTTGGACTGGCGGACTGTCCATGGTGTACCCCGCCTTCGCCCAATAGTGCTGGGATTGGCTTCAGCCCCCCGTGGCCCTGACTAGCGGGATTAAGTGGAGGATGAATGGATGTAATGCTATCATTTATTTGATGTTCGCCCATTTCAGTACTGTATGTATTAACATGCCCTTATTAGGAACTTGGACTTTGGGGGGATCCCAGACACAACCTTGGGATCCATTCAACTCAAATGAAGGCTGCTCTAAACCAGATTTTCACTTCTGTAGGGCTTTAGGTTGCAAACTACTGCCACTGCTGATACAACTTCATCAGTTTGCTAGTATGCTATAGTCTACATGGTTCACAACAGCAAATATAACGAGGAATTCAGCACTAAGTACAAATCCCGACAAAGAAATGAAGCATGTACTTTATGTTTAGGCCTTTCTCTGCAAAGTTTGCATGGCTAGTTTCATGTGTGATGGAATAATCTGAGTGGATGAGGGCGAGTTAAAACCAGTATCGAGCACTAAACCCCTAGCTACGGCATTGTTGCCTGAACAGGGATTTAAACCTACATTGACAGTGTTATCCACTATACTGTCACGACACTGTCATTCAAAACAGCTCAGTTAGTTACTTGGGTATCCAGACCATTCAGCCAGACCTCCTACTGACCCTCCGTCTGCATTCGACCCGACAGCACCGACTGCTGAATGAATATTTTAGGCCTAACTGAGTGACTCACGGCAGAGCAAGGACACATTGCCGCTGAAATTTGTAAAAAAAAAAAAAATGATGTAGAGAAGCTTTAATTAGCTTTACTTATGAAGCACTGGAATTACTGAGTTGAGATGTACACAGCCAGATGTACGGCACAGATCCAGTCAACACTTGTTATGATGAAAGAGTCACCATAACGACTAGCCTGACCTCAAGCACCCTCTTAATACTCCAGCCCCTCTTCAGCAGATACGCTTGTTCACTTCCAGCCCTCTCTCCTCTGTGTGTGTATGTGTGTGTGTGTGTGCGTGCGCTGGCAGATAGGCCGGGCGTAAAGGGCTTTAAGAGCCTTGGGACTATAGGGAGCAGTGGAGTGGGCTGCCTGTGTGAGATGGTGTCAATAATCTCTCCTCCAAACGGATGAAAGGGTGTGGAATTGCCTGCCGGGGCCGTGAGGTGAGGGCATGGAGCCTCTCGCCTGATCTGGCCTAGTGCGAGCATGACGACACATATATTGACCCCTGGAGTGGCCGCCAGCAACTGTCAGAATGTTGTTGTGATAGTTTTTTTAACCCCTCACTTCAGATGTAGTCGATCAGTCAATATGTGTTTTGGGGTCTGAGGTTTTCCTATGAACACCTACTATGTTGAGAAGTTGTGTAATCTTAATTAGAGTCAATTAGATTTTGTGGTTTGTGACTACAAACATATATACACGTAGGTGGCAGCATTATGGTGTGGAGAGTGTTATCGTGGCATTCTCAGGGCCCACTCATCCATGAGGAAGACACTCTCAACCAATTTGGGTCTGAATCCATCCTTGCAGATCTTATACATGCTGATTGTCTTCACTAGAGTGGATGGGGTCTTTCACGAAGACAATGCCACACGTCACACGGCTAGAAATGTCCCATGTTGGTTGGAACATCCATCCCACTTCCAAATACTACACTGGACCCCTAATATCCTAGACTCTAACCAAGTTAAGCATCTGTGGGACCACTTGGATCATGGTCTTCACTTTATGAATCCTTTACCATGTGCCCTCTAGCATCTATGGGATGCATTGCAGTCAGGACAGTAGATTTTGGTCCTTCTGGTAAATGTTTGAACTGTTCAGAATTCTACATGTGTATACTACCTGACATCTTACCCACTCAAAGCAATTAATGACACACCAAAGCATTGCTAGACTAACCCTTACCTTGCTGTATACCCTTCATACCTCAGGTTAAACCACCTACCTGAAGCACTAGTTAACCCATGCATGCACTGTGCTGTTCCTCCTAGCCCGCCACTGAGAAAGGGTATTGGGCCTGGTAGACGGAGTAAAGCTAAGCATGAATTCACCATCACCCCGTCAACAGCTCCTGGAATCAGGCATAGACTAGCTTGTACAGCTACTCTGAAAACAGCCACAGAGTCTGATAGATGCACTCGCAAACATGTTTCGCAATTGCAGTTGACTGAACTGACTCACTTTGACTAGCATGACCATGCTGAGTGACCAGCTACACCAGAACCAGCTTAGATCAGTGTTCATGCTGGACTAAGCTTGAATCATACAGTGTCAGAAAACACATAGGCAAGACTATTAGAGATTACTGAACAACTCTGTCAACAACAACTGTTTGAGGCAAGCGTGTGATGATGTAGGCTTGCAGTTAGCACTATGCTAACTGGTGAGCTGTGAACTCCCATTACTTGTTAACCACGTAGGCCTTATTGTTAAACTAAGCACTAAACAAAAGACTCAAAACTTAAGACACCAAACATGTGACTGACAGACATTATGTAGGGTAAAAGAAAAATTGTGTAAATTAGATGTTCTGCAATACAGTCCGTCACCATACAGACTCTTGGCTCTAGCGTTAGCTGCAGCTTATCAGGATGAATCAGCAGATCAGGCCTCTCCGCTAATGTGGATCAAGCTGGTAATTACTTGTTGGTAATACAGAGGATTTCTCTCGGCAGAGTTCCACTTGATAAGGAGGTGAGTCGGTGTTTATTCCGGCCTTGATTGGACTACTGCTGATAAGAGCCCAGTTTAGAACACGTCAGTATGTCTCAGCAGCGTCGAAGGAGAAGACTCTATTTGCCATGTTACGCGGTGTAACGTTCATTCGGACCATATTGAAAACGGAGCAATTACATAGCTGTATCATGCACCATTCAGCCGTGTAATTATTTCATTAAAGTCTGTAGTTATTCGCATTCTAACTGAAACATTGGCGAGACATGCAGGAGCAGGTTTCAAATTATCCACGGTGGCACATTTTGATAGGTCCTGTATTTTCACAGCTGCAACTGTGTTGCCTAAGATCTATGTATGTGTGTGTATTTACTTATACTTATTTATAGTCTTTATATAGTCAATGAAACCATCATTTTTTCAAGCTACTTTGGAGCCTTTCTGTTGGTCTGTTCATCATTGTTCAGCAGCTGTTGAATGATGTAGAATATATATATATTTGTCGCTGTCCAATGAAAAACGTTTCTCCTTTTTTATTGATTTTGAGTTTTCTACATCATTTGAACACACCAATTGTCCTTTACATTGTGTGAAAATTTCATGATGAATGGACCAATAGGAGTGCTCCAAAATAGCTTGAAAATTATTCTGGTTCTATAAATATAGTACTAGCGTTTACAGTGCATAGTCACTTAAAATATGTTGAAACATCATACTTCCTGCTTGGACATTTTTAGATGATTCATTGTATGTGACAATACACCACAACACTCCTGCATCATCTTTACACGACTAACCAACTTATTTATTATAAATTTAATTCAATTCAAGTTTATTAGTATATACCACAATGTTGTCACAAAGCAGCTTTACAGAAGTTTTAAAACAGACAGTTACAACATATATACCCCAGTGTGCAAGCCAGAGGCGACAGTGGCAAAGAAAAACTCTTGGGAAACCTTGGGAGGAACCAAGACTCTAAAGAGGAGACCCACCCTCCTCTGGTCAAACAGTATTTGTAGTTGAATAAGCTAAATACCAAAGAAAAGCTAAGAGAACCTCTGTTTGAAGTCTGGATGGCAAAGCTTTAGAAACTGCACAGGTAGAGGCAGTCTCTGACTGAGTTAGATCCATCCATCCATCCATCCATCCATCCATCCATCCATCCAGTGTACACCAGTTTAACTCCACCCATTCATGCTAAAGCTATAAGCCATATATTTTAGCCTGGCCTGCTTTTTCAGCAAGGTACAGCCAATCAAAACGCAAGTCATTTACATACATTCGTCCTACTACATGGCCGAGATAGCAAGCCAGTCTTCCACAGGTCAGCCACACACTTCAACACTGCACTACTACCACACAAACCAGCCCCACGAGCAAGCATGGAATAGCACACGCAGCTTTTGGTGCACAGTTAGTGCTTATTCGCTGTTTATTAACACAACAAATAGGGAGCCTGTGTAAAAGTTTTGGTATATTTAATATTTTGTGTAAATATTACACAATCTACAACCTGCAACAAATCCATATTTAAGGTTGTTCCCTATGAGGCCAGTGTAGGTTATAAATAACAGCTATTTAGCATGAATCCTCAATTAGCATTAGCCTCAAACCACGTCAGGTAACCTCTAGCAGACGTGTGTGCTATTCATGTGGTTTCTGACAGTGCGTGACACACTTTCATCTATAAGTATGTACAAAAGTCTGTGTTTATAGAAGTATGAACGAAATGTAGACGTCTGCTAAAAGCTAGCTGTTTGTTTTGGTTCTAACTTTCGTTCACATTTACGGAGAACGCTCAGTGTTTTAACTGATAGGCTACATTTGAGATTCCTGGGTTGTTTTAAAACTACAATTCCCAGCAGGCAGCTGAAGGATATCCCGGCTTAACAGTCATTTAAAAGTCCTGGCTACTTGCTATTTATTGCCTGTGTTCTTTATGGCTCTTTGTTGTCACCCTTTTACACATTTTCACCCATTTAAGTTATTGAATGGACGACGAGGCCTAAGCTCAGCAATTACTAGACAGTTGCTGCATCTTTCCGCACCTCGCAGACCCCCGTGGCTGCTCCAATTACAGTTTGTCAAGGCCCTTAAAGGAAGTGGTTTGCCCCCCAGCTTTTTAAGAGCGGCGCTGAACAAAGTACGCAAATCCGGTACACGAGTGAAAACAGAGACCTCTTGTGAAAGATTACTGCGGTAAAGTGGAAGTGCTCTATTTATATTTTATTAGGGCAGTTAAGCTGCAAAAGCACACAGTCGATTCACATTATTATGACCACTCACTGCTTTAGGTGGCAGCCTTATGGTCTGAGGAATGTTTTCGTGGCATTCTCTGGACCCACTCCTCCATCACTCTCAACTGATTTGGGTATGAGTCCATCTCAACAGATCACATACACCCATACATGCTGATTATCCTCCCTGGGGTGGATGGGACCTTCCAGCAAGACAATGTGACACCAGGGGGAGCTTCTGGATGCCCTCTGCGGGCACATAGAGCAACATAAGCGGCCTACTGAAAGGCTCATGACCCCTGGAAATGCTTTACTCCCTAATAGTGGCCTTTAAACATATCTAAGCCGGGGGAGCTTCTGGATGAAGAAATGTCCCACACTGGGCTGAGGAGCTGTCCTACACTTCCAAGTACTACCCTGGACCCCTAACTCCCCAGACTTGAACCCAGTTGAGCATCTGTGGGACCACCTGGATCATCGTGTTCACTCTATGGCTCCTCCCTCCACGTACCCTCCAGCAGCTGTGGGATGCACTGCAGTCAGCATGGCTCCAGATACCTGTGACCACCTACCAGGACCTTATTGAGTCTCCCAGTCTATCTAGCTGCTGTCTGTGCTGCATACGGCGGTTACTCTAGATATTAGCTAGTAATCATAATCATAATAATGTGACTCGACTATGTACTTGCTTTTAAATGGACTTGAGGATCAAACGTAGGAGAGGAAACAGGAGAAATTTCATTCTCTATCTAAACTCCTGGGATGCGACAATCTGATTTGTAAATACGCCGCACAGCATTCCAATGTTTTCTCTGATTCTGAAAGCACTGCCTGACTTTACCTAATAAATGACTTGCTCAGCTGCTTAGGGCCTTGTGGCCACCAGAAGAGCCCCCTAACAACCTCTGGGTTATTACTTTACATTGAATTACTTTACATTACGTTGTCTAATATGCCGCTGCAGGCTTGTGGATGGCTGGATATGTGTAAATTCATTGGATTTCATGACATCACTAAATAAAGAACAGGCTGCTGTTTGTGTAGCCTAGGTTCTGTATATGAACTGGGGAGTGAACGTTGTACGTTGAAGCCATACGTACACCAACATGCACCTAATAATCTAATAATAACAAGAAATAAAAAAATATATAATCCAATCATCACATCTACATGCAGGTAGGTAATCAGATAACGTGGATAACTCCAGATCTACAGGAGTCAGAAGTTCGTAACCAGCCAATAAACTCACCAAATAAAGCATAAACTTAACCGGGAACTCAAACTTGGGGCTGCATCTGCAGTCTTTGAGTCACTATTAGTTCTAGCAGTACTTTTAGTATCGGCAAGAACCTGGCGATACAATACGTATAGTGGTGCAGCGGTCACGATTCAATATATCACGATATATTGCGATTTTTCAAATCCTACTATTAAAACACACCACTATATGAACAGGTTTTCCAATCCTTATAATAGCATTGCGCCCTTGTGCTGCTTGTTAATGTTGGAGTGGAGCTCCATGGCTCCAACAGTGTTTTTTGCTGTGTTGGATGCTGATGCTTATTTATGATGCTGCAGCCTATTTTTGCACCGCACACTGAAAGAATTATATACAGTATATAGAAGTATATACAGTACTATATAATTAGTGGAAGTATATATCGTCCTGTAGTGTAAACATTTTAGAAAGCTTAAAGGAGCTTAAAGGAGGCAGGAAGCTTTTATTTACTCAGCAAAACACTTTATTTTTAAATATTAAAACAGTATTAATACAGTAAGTAGTGCTTTTACATACGTCAAATGTGTTTATTTAACCCTTTTCAAGCTTCTCCTTGTGGAACCCAGTATTATTTACAGTTCTCATCTAATACCTGCTTTGACTGCTCAGTACTTCATTAAGCTAAATCAAGATTGCTGCTGAAGGAACTGAATACATTCATACAATGTCTGGGGCGTCCAGGAGAAATCTGGAACTACACTTTGTTCTTCAAACTGGAGCTCAAGATGTAATCTACTTCTTTTACAATAAGATATTCATGTTACTTTGTATTGTATATATGATTATTTAGATCTATTTTAATGATATCTTGTGTTCTTACTAGTGGAAATACACATATTGCTAAAATAAAGGCTTTTAAACAATCAGCTAAGGTGCCTCAGACTTTTATACACAGTAGTGTAAAAACTGATTACTCTTTAAATGATTTCAGAATCAGATTTCTGAGAAGTATTGTGTTTACATGACAATCACATAGCTGCAGAAATCTGAGTGTGAAATTATTGTGTGTGTAAACCCGTTTAATATTTACATACTACATCAAAATAATGAAATAGCCTGAACATATGGTTGCTGTCCAATGAAAGACATGCATATCCATTTTTGCTGATTTTCATTTTTCCATATCATTTGGCCACGACGGCTGCCCTTTATATCCTGTGAAAAATTCTTAATATATGGACCAATAGAAATGCTTCAAAATCACTAGCTAAACATTCTGGTTCCATTGACTTACATTGAAAGTAAAGAACATTTTTGTCCTCTCCTGTAAAGTTGCTATTTTGGAGATACCTTGTTCTTCTTTGGACAGCTGTGATATCCAGCTTGCATTGCCTGGAGCGGTCCATCCCTGCGTTTGTCCAGCAGGGAAATAGAGGTTCAAAAGGCAACAATTTACATCTATTCATCCCTCTATCATCCTTTCTCCCTCTCGCTGTCCGTCAGCTCCGCAGGTAGAACACCAGGGAGAGAGAGTGATTGAGAGTGGAACTGTGTGAAAGTCGTCTGGCGGCTCAGGCCAGGGGAATAATTGGTCTGGACAGTGTTCCGGCACCTTCCGGAGACCCTCTGGGCCTTCTTTGCCCTCTCCTTGCAGTGATGTCACTTGCAACACAGCGACATCACATGCCTCCGTTGGCGAGTGTTCCCAGTTTTCTTAAAGCTATTAAGCAGCATAGTGACTTCTTGGGTTTGTACTGGGGCCACAGACTCTCTTCACAGGAGCCAAATACTTGGAGATCTTTCAAATACAGTCATATGGTGGTCTACTTTACGGGGGGGCTGGTTAAAAAATGCAGGGAAAAAAACATAAGCACTCACATAAGCTCATGTTACTCAAGGTTTATTAACAATTCAGCTATTAGCAACCACAGCTATCATTATAGCTATTAGTACTATAGTTATCATTAGTTGTAGTAGCAATAGCAGTAGCATTAATATACATTGTTCAATATCCATGTAGTGAAACACACACACACACAAGGGGGCAGTAAGCACACATGCCCAGACTGGTGGACATCTCTATCCACAGCACCCAGGGAGCAGTTGGGGGTTTGGGTTTGTGTTCTTAATGAATCCACAAAGGCAGATATAACTGTTGGTTCATATCATTTATATAACGATAGCAGTATCTGGTGGGCGAGGCAAACCTACTCCAACACATTACTGATGGAAGTAATTATTCTAAAGCTTTCCAAATATCGACTCCATTCCAACTCCAGATTGTCTGGTATGGTCGTGTGATTTGGGCTTGTGTACAGCTCTTTGATTGGCTGCATGGATTCCGGAAAACTATGGATTGTCTTGTATTTTTTTCCCATAGAGAATGAAAGGGATGGAAATTTGCATGCTTATTTGAGGTATGCCACTCAACCGACAGACCAAGTCCAATTCATTTTTGGACACACTCAAACATCATGGTTTCGTTTAACGTACAGCCACCAAACTGCATGTACTCATAGACATACTGACCTGCACTCCTCTATTTGTTGTTGTATTTATCCCTTGTTCCTCCCATAGGATCCCATTCATTTTCAGCCAAACCCAAACATCATGGTTTCATTTAACCTACAGTCAACAAACAGATTGTACTCACTCAGGGCAGAACACCAACCAGTCTGACCTGCACTCCTCTACTTGACATGTATTCATCCCTTGCTTCTCACACTGCTTAAGCTATGCAACCATCCTATGTTTCTTTCAGGCAATGCACTTTTTCTAGTTCTATATAATTCAATTCAATTCAAGTTTATTTTATAGCGGTTTTTACAACGATGTTGTCACAAAGCAGCTTTACAGAAGTTCTGAAAACAGACAGTAACAACATACATCCTCCTGTGAGCAAGCCAGAGGCGACAGGGACAAGGAAAACTCCCTCAGACTGGAGGAAGAAACCTTGGGAGAAACCAAGACTCTCAAGGGTAGACCCATCCTCCTCTGGTCAAACAGTATTTAAAGTTTAATAAACTAAATACCAAAGAAAAGCTGAGAGAACCTCTGTTTGAAGTCTGGATGGCAAAGCTGCACAGGTAGAGGCAGTCTCTGACTGAGGCAGTCTCTGACTGAGGCAGTCTCTGACTGAGGCAGTCTCTGACTGAGTCTTTAGGTAAAGTGGGCGTGAGCTGAAACAGTCCCATCCTATCTCAATGCTGGTACATCTGGATGGCACAGTGATGTAATTAAGGGTGTAGTAGTTGACACAAATGGACAGGAGAGCTGGCTGGTGATGGGTGGGGAGGAGGCCCTGATGGTCAGTCTTCCAACAGCATCAATATAACATAATCCCTTGTTTACTATAACAAGGTCAGAATGTATGAAACTTGGTAGAGATCTCCTATTAAGAACCCTACAAGGCAGTTACTATTATAATACAGTCTATTCCAAAAACTTACTAAGGTGAGCCATGCTTGGACCCCAGTGAAAGCCACTTCCATCTTATTTGATTTCCAGTTGTCATGAAGGCAGCATGAGCTTCTGCTACTTGTTAGCTACATTAATGATGTAGCTCCAGTGTGAAACGAATGAAGTAACCATGTAATATTTGGAGTAAAAGAGAAAAACTGTGCAAATTTTATTTTATGCCGAGCTATCACCTTAACCAAGCCCCTGTTCCTCTGTGCTTTCTTCACATACACGGTAAATCAAAAGTGCAGAGTGCGCGGTGTGCTCGTTTAGCCCTTCTCACAGGCGGCGGATAGAACAGCAGGTGCGTCCCGCGCGCCGGCGCTCTGAGGACGTGATCCAATTTTGTCACCGCTGTAAATTCTCCCGACAGCCACCAATTCGTCCACTATCTCAGCAGCGCTGACAGCAGGAGGAACGTAAGAGCTGAGTCTGGAGCTACACAGCACATCAACACACCTCCTCCACCTCCTCCTCCTGCTGACACTGTTTCACATCACTGCAGCAACACCAGACTTACAGACATGCAGACGTCCAGTACTACAATCACCCTCCTCTTACCTCCACTCTCTGCTCGCCTTGTTGGAAAAAAACCCTTGTGCCTTAATTAAACTGGCCACTTTATTAGAAACACCCACTTACTGCTTCTACTCACTGGCCACTTTATTAGAAACACCCCCTTGTTTTTTCATACACTGGCCATTTTATTAGAAACACCCACCTTGTGATTCCATTCACTGGCCACTTTATTAGAAGCACCCACCTTATGCTTCCATTCACTGGCCAGTTTATTAGAAACACCCCCTTGTGCTTTGATTAAACTGGCCACTTTATAAAAAACACCTCCTTGTGCTTCCATTCACTGGCCACTTTATAAGAAACACCCCCGTGTGCTTCCACTCACTGGCCATTTTATTAGAAACACCCACCTTGTGCTTCCATTCCCTAGCCACATTATTAGAAACACCCACCTTATGCTTCCATTCACTGGCCAGTTTATTAGAAACACCCCCTTGTGCTTCCACTCACTGCCCATTTTATTAGAAACACCCACCTTGTGCTTTCCCTCATTGGCCATTTTATTAGAAACACCCCCTTGTGCTTTGATTAAACTGGCCACTTTATAAGAAACACCCCCTTGTGCTTCCATTCACTGGCCATTTTATTAGAAACACCCACCTCGTGCTTCCATTCACTGGTCACTTTATTAGAAGCACCCACTTTATGCTTCCATTCACTGGCCACTTTATCAGAAACACCCCCTTGTTTTTTCATACACTGGCCATTTTATTAGAAACACCCACCTTGTGATTCCATTCACTGGCCACTTTATCAGAAACACCCCTTTGTGCTTCCATACATTGGTCATTTTATTAGAAACACAGACCTTGTGCTTCCATTCACTGGCCACTTTATAAGAAACACCCCTTTGTGCTTCCATTCACTGGCTATTTTATTAGGAACACACACCTTGTACTTCCATTCACTTCCACTTAACAAAACACCTATCCCTAAGAGTGGACCATCACCCAAAAATATTTAACCAAGAGCAGCTCTGTGGTCAGAAACTTAAGGACTACAGTTGGTCCTCAGTAGAGTCTCAAACTGGACACCATCAAGGTAGATGTTTCTAACTAAGTGGTCACTTATTAACCACAGCATATATTCTGTTCAACAAGCACTCTGTTATTATCAGTTGTGATCAGTACTATAGAGGAAATGCCTGTCCAGTTAATAATGTTCAATAATAAACCTCATGTTAACCAAAGCCACACCAATTTAGATGTTTATCTAAAGTCTGCACAGTCAACTGCTTGAGCTCTTTGAAGTTAACTGGAAAGAAAAATTCCATTAAGCCATTAAGAACCTCTCTCGCTCTCGCTCTCGCCCGACCTCTCTCTCCAGTTCTCTCTCTCTCTCTGTCTTTCTCTCTCTCACTCTCTCTCTCTCCAGTTCTCTCTCTCTCTCGCTCTCTCTCTCTCTCTCGACCTCTCTCTCCAGTTCTCTCTCTCTCTCTGTCTTTCTCTCTTTCTCTGACTCTCTCTCTCTCCAGTTCTCTCTCTCTCTCTCTCTCTCTCTCTCTCACTCTCCCATTCCCTCTCAAAGGCCTGAACAAGACATTTATTTTCTTTGGGCTTTGACCCATAGCCTGAACTCCATTCCCACTGGCCTAGATGGATTAAGGGGTCCCTTTGGGGGGGGAGGGCGGAGGGTGGGTGTACAAGGTGCCTGAGACTGGAGTGATTTTCCTTTGCGCTTCCGTAGCGCCCAGCCTGGCCAATCGGACTGATTAACATCTTCCGACTCTCCACTAATCACTGCTGACTTTCAGTTTGATCTAATCAGGCCAGCATACGGGGCTTTGATCCTGATGTTGAGTGACTATTCGCTCTCTAATGAGAAAAGACTGCTACGCTTAAGACTTAACAACTTTTTTTTTCTCTCCAGTCTAACCGTGTTTCACATCCAACACACGGGCTGTGGGATTCCCTCTCGATGGCATTTAAAGGGGTCTTCTTATCCTCATCGTCAATGTTTAGAATTTCATGTTTGGGGTCTATTTGAACAAATTAACATGTTTTCCCAAATCACAACCTGTGTGAAATGCTCTGTTAGAGCTCCTGTGTTCTTAAGCCCCACCTCCCAATGAGCAAAGTGTGCTCTGATTGGACAGCTCGTCCACCTGAAAATCAGGTAGAACAAGTTGGTACATTCACTTTCACAAGCTAGACTGGAGCAGGATGTTTCAGAGGTGGGAAGCATTTCTTGGTTTAGCTCTATGTGTGATGCTTGTGGACTGTTAGTAGGCGGGCAAATAAGGGCTGTGTGACAAGATGACATCATCCTGCAACAGAGAAAAAGGCTGTAATTCTAATAAGAACACAATTTATGAGATGTGTTGACCTGTATAAATCAAAAAGCTGCATACTATGATGTTAGAATTGATGAGTACTGATAATAAGAATAATAATGTTATAATAACAATGAAACAAATATATTTTTTGAATTTTTAAAGTATATATCGCGGCTTTCAGAACATAATTCCTCCATTTTTGTTGTTTATTGGTTTTTGATCTCATTGCAAAAGGCCTGTTAATGTTTACATTGTGTTTAAATTTCACACCGGCCTCCTGCCCTGCCAAATGCTAGTGGAGGTCTGACCACCATGGCCTCCTCCTGATCCAACACGAACCAGTACTCCTCTTCATTCTTGCCATGTGCTACACCCTCAACTGCATCACTGTGTCATCCAGATGTACCAGCATTGCGATATGATGGGACTGTTTCAGTTCACTCTGGGCTTTTGCAAAGACTGACTCAGAGACTGCCTCAATCAGAGACTGCCTCTACCTGTGCAGTTTCTAAAGCTGTTACCATCCAGACCTCAAACTGAGATTCTCTTAGTTCTATTTTTAAATGTATCTTAATAAACTGTAAACAATGTTTGACCAGAGGAGGATGGGTCTCCCCTTGTAAGTCTTGGTTTCTCCCAAGGTTTCTTCCTCCAGTCTTGAGGGAGTATTTCCTTGCCATCGTCGTCTCTAGCTTGCTCACCGGGGGATACAGGATGTAACTGTCTGTATTCAAACTCCTGTAAAGCTGCAGGGTGACAACTCGCTTTACAAATAAACTTGAATTGAATTTGAAACATTCAAATAATGACCAAATATATAAAATTAGGTTTCAGAATCATGAAAAATGAGCTGCTCTCAAACGCTGACTCCGTATTTGCTGAAGGCGCTGAACCGCGCCCAGTCTCTCAAGTGTCAAATACCACTGCAGCCTGAAAGACGGACTCTAGCAGCTTTACTGGACTTGTACAGTCATACATATTTGGCCCACAAGTCAGAATCCAATTCAGAGCCAGAGAAAACTCACCCACCCTAATCAATCTTATTACTCTCAGTCAGTTAGCGCCATTAGCCTAGCTGAAGTTAGCAAAGCAGGTGCTGTCTGAGGGGGGACGGCGAACCCTTACAGGTAGGGGTATGTTTAAAAAATCGATTTTTCGATTCAAATCGAAATTGATTTGTATAAACCTGAGATCGACCTTTAAAATTAGCATTCGTCGGGTGCTTTTGAGTTAAGTAACTGTTTTCTGATCAGTGTCCACCGCGCTAGGCTATCTGGGCTGTAACGCAGAGTGGCTCGGGCAGCTGGCTTGACTTGGGTTTAAACGGCTTTCAGAAATATAAACTCACTGTCTGTGTGTAGGAATACACGGCCCACCTTCCCACTGTGCAGGTACTGATACGCTTCAGTACTTGTATAGTTTTTTATTGCTGAACCGTCTACACCTTCTGAGAGTACAGAGTAATTAAAATACGTTGCCGTAGGTAACCTCAGACCACCTTCTCATATCATCCACCCACTGTGTTATTAACCTCGGATGAGACAGTGTTGTGCCATTCGAAATTCTTATTTCTTCCCTGGTCTCCTCCCATGTAACTGTACTCACTTTGGTTAGCTGAGTGGAAGTTCTAACACAAAGGTGGAAGAAACACACGCTTGAAAGTGGATGTGGCCAAACACTAATGTTTTTAGTAATGGTAGGTAGAGTGTTCCTCGTACATTTACCACATTAGTTCTCTGAAAATCTCTATTCATATTCAAACAAAACATATTATTGTAACTGAAATATCCCTAAATGAATCAATATTGAATCGAATCGAATCAGAAATCGAATTGAGTTGGGACCTTGTGAATCGGGATCGGATCAATCCGGGAAATCAGTGGCGATACCCAGCCCTACTTACAGGGGCTGGATGGCTCACAGTGAAGAATGTAGTTGCTGGGCACTGACCTGGACACGATGCTTATGCGCTGTAGTTTCTATAAGGTTACAGTGTTAGGTGGGAGGGGTAATGCTAAGTACAGCTCCAGTGTGTCATCGAGCTATGATTTCAGATCCGCCCAAATTATCCTGAACGCAAATATGATAAAAAAAAAATACCTTTAAATGGAAAATTAAGCCCCTTGTGGTTTCATGCTTTGTTGTAATATTTAATGAAGCGTGCGTTCAGTTTTCCTGAAATAAACCTTTTGGGTTATTTCCAAGTGTACATAGTCAAACATGCTTGGTAGGTTTTATGTAGTGACTGATGAATCCCACTACTGTGTAGTCATGCTCATAGATTATATATATATTCATTTCATGCAATTTATGCAATTTTCATGAAATTCACAAACAATATTGTCCATTTTACAATTAATGTAAGTGTATCAGATGATTTTTAAAGAATAAAAATGTTTGTATTGAAGCCTTTTTTTGTATAGAGGCTTATTTTACATATAGTCCTATTATCAGCAATTCTCAGTCCTCTGTCTAAATCTCCTGGTACGACCACCAATCCAAGTTAAGGATGTTATTGGACTAATTGGTTGTTAGGACACTCTTGCTCAATTGTGATGTACAGCTGAAAAACATTCTACTAATAAGTGAGTATAAAAGGGAGAACAAGATTCTTGGTTAGTTTAGTATCTGAAGCATCAGCAGTTGATGGCTTGCTGACCGACTCAAAATGACCAGAAAGAAACAACTTTCTTTAGAGACCCGTCAGTCCATTGTTGTGTTAAGGAAGGAAGATACTCCATTGAAAACAAGAACATTTCACTGTGATCCCAAACCTTTCTATCTAATCAAGGACCCAACAAACTACCAACTCTCAGTAAATTAAACTTTATATAATTCATGAGTTAAATTATAAAATGTTATAGAGAGTAGTTTAAAAGCAGTCCTTTATCATTTTATATATATATTCTGGTACCAAAAATAATCAAAACATGATCGAACTGGAGATTTCTCTGAATCAAAGAATGATTCATCTAAAGAATGGAATCACCTCTTGCTCTTGGCCTCCTCTGCCTCCTCCTCTTCTTCTTCACCACCTTGCCTGGGCTGTTTTCTCAGGTTTGAAGCCTCCAAGGTCACGGAGTGCTCTTTCTGAACCCTCAACATGAGAGACGGTTTCAATTTCTCTTTTACTGTCGGAAAAGCCTTGTACCCTCACCACCAACCCCTTCCCCCCGAACCCCAGCGTCACTGATGCGGATAAGCCGAGGAAGATGTTTCCTGCTTTTTTTTTCTTTTATCATCTCTTTTTCTCCCTCCCTCCCTCCTTCTCTCTATCTGTCAGTAATAGGCCTGTAGTGATTCTAGACTGATAGCTTCTTCTGTTGAGTGCTGGGATGATTGGCAGTGGAGTCAGGACAGGTGCACCTGGTCTGATTGGAGACCCCCTCTCCCCCTCCCCTTGAGCCCTACTGAGACAGGTGAACCTTACCGATTGGCATTTAGTATCTCTCCGTCCTCTTCTGGCCGCCCCAGGCAGCAGGGAAAGATAAAAAAGGAGACTAAAAGAAAGAAAGGAGGGAAAAAAAGGAATTCGATCGGTTGAGTTGAAAGTGGTCCGGTGTCTAAAAATCATTCGCTTCCTCGTTTGCATGCAATGAAGTCATCAGTGTTGACGCTTTGGTGCATCGTGGGGCGACCTGAGGTGTTTATCGTCTACGTTCCAATGCTTTTTGATTGGCTTTAGCTTTATAGGCCGGCCTATCAAGTCCATCAGGCGATAGCTCTGGCCTTTGCATGACCACGACTGAGTACAAGGACGTCATAGCAGCTTGAAGGACGTAGGGTGATAGCGAATACCTGCTATTGTATTAACCTCCCGTCGACAAGCTAATTGCCCCGGTACTGGCACAAATACACGAGACTGGGACTCAAAAACGGAGGAAGCTTAAGGCCCTGTGGGCTTCTTTCTCTATCAGTAAGGAAACCTCTACACTTATTTGCTTTGGGGATTAAGAATTTCTTAATCAATAGGGTTTAATATGATGTCGGCCCAACCTTTGCAGCTATAACAGCTTCAACTCTTCTGGGAAGGCTCTCCACACGGTTTAGGAGTGTGTTTATGGGAATGTTTGATCGTTCTTCCAGAAGCACATTGGCGAGGTCAGACACTGATGTTGGACGAGAAGTTCTGGCTCGTAGTCTCCACTCTAATTCATCCCAAAGGTGTTCTATCAGGTTGAGTACAGGACTCTGTGCAGGCCAGTCAAGTTCTTCCATACCAAACCCGCTCCTCCACGTCTTTATGGAGCTTGCTTTGTGCACTGCTGCACGGCCGTGTTGGCCCCACAAAGCCCAACTCCTGAAAAACAACCCCACATCATAATCCCCCCTCCACCAAACTTTACACTTGGCACAATGAAGTCAGAAATGTACTACTCTCCTGACGACCTCCAAATCCAGACTCCTCCATCGGATTGCCAGGTGGAGAAGTGTGATTGGTCACTCCAGAGAACACGTCTCCACTGCTTAAGAGTCCAGTGGTGGCGTTCTTTACACCACTGCATCCAGCGCTTTGCATTGCACTTGGTGATGTAAGGCTTGGGTACAGCTGGTCAGTCATGGAATCCCATTTCTTGAAGCTCTCTACGCTCTGTTCTTAAGCTGATCTGAAGACCACATGAAGTTTGGAGGTTTCTGCAGAAAGTTGATGACCTCTGCGCACTATGCTCCTCAGCATCTGCTGACCCGCTCTGTCAGTTTACGTAGCTAACACTTTGTGGCTGAGTTGCTGTCGTTCCCAATCACTTCCATTATAATACTACTGACAGTCAACTGTGGAATATCTAGTAGTTAAGAAATTTCATGACTGGACTTGTTGCACAGGATGGCATCCTATTCACTGAGCTCCTGAGAGCGACCCATTCTTTCCTAGGCACTTGGTCTTATACACATGTGGCCATGGAAGTGATTGGAACACCCAAATTCAATGATTAGGATGGGTGAGTGAATACTTTTGGCAATCTAGTGTATAACCTGAGACATTATCAGATTTCACTACCAGTCCTAAAAGTAAATAAGAAGAAGACGGTAAAACAAATGGGATATAAATATTATATATTGGACATATGGGACATTTATTTATTGAGGACAATCATCCAATATTACTGTCAGTCAGTGGCAAAAGTATGGGAACCTCTAGGATAAGCAGGTGAACTGAATGTGAAAAGGCTAGAAGAAAGTTACAAAGCCACAGACTGGGTACAAGTGGAGGGCATTCTGGAGCCCAGTTACCCTCCCTTGGACTGGTTCACCCACAAAGATCACTCCAAGAGCAAGACATGTAAATGAACCCAGCGTAACTTCTAAGCAACTAAAGGTCTCTTTCACTTTGGCTCATGTACACCATCAAAAGAACACTGATCTACAGTTGTGTACATGGCAGGGTTGCAAGGAGAAAGTCACGGCTTTCCAGAAAGAACACTGCTGTTTGCTAAAAATCACTTGGACGAGCCAGAAAGCTGCTGGAAAAATGTTTTATGGATAAGCCGAGACCAAAATAAACTTTCTGGCCTGAAGTGTTATGTCTGGAGAAAAGAAAAACACAGCATTCCAGCATAAGGCCTGATCCTATCTGTGAAACATGATGGTGGTAGTGTTGTGGTTGGGGCCTGTTTTGCTGTATCTGGGCTAGGACGCCATCATTGATAGAACAATGCATTCTGGATGATATCAGTGAATTCTAGAGGAAAATGTCAGGACATCTGTGCATTGGGCGGGACGCATTTGCTAATATGAATCAAAGCCCACCCTATCCCCTAAAATATCACCTATAAGCTGATTCCACTGTAGGTAAGGTAGTAAATCACTGTATGTATAGTGATGTAGAACAACATTTGTGGAATTACAGTAAATTACAAATAAATAAACTAAATACAGCATTATCTGTACTTCTGTTTATTATTAATCAGCATGCAATGTCTGGATTATATACACATATAACCTAAAAAAAAGTTTGTATGCTCTCTCCAAGAGCTGAGGCATTTAGGCATTTAGACCTGTGGGCTACGCTAGAGAGCCAAGAAATTTTCTTTTCTTGTCATTCACAGCCACAACAGTCTGAAGTTTGGGGCGTGGCCAGAGAGTAATGTAACTTAACATTTCAGAGTGCTTTCTGACTAAAGTTAATATAAACGTTAGCTAACCCAAACCCCCATAGTCTGTTACCATAGCAACACATTTTACTAAAGCCCTGTTATTGCAGTATATATGGTCATCGTTGATATTCACTGCTCTCATCACTGACCTCGCGCTTAAAGCTGGCGTAATCTATCCGGCGCTCCAGCCAGGCGAGAGCTCGGGTCAGTGAAGCTGCTGACTGCAGGATATTTCTGAACAGGCATCTAACACCTAAGACCACCTAACAACCAGAGCCTGTTGCTAACAACAAACATAGCATGTGATTTGAGAACGATGCCAAAGCGCGCTTTAAAAATAAAAGTATTTTAAACAGTTTCCGCTTTTTCTGTGGTTTAATTTTTGGGTGGGACAAATCTACCTGTTTCTGATATAGGGTGGGACACACCCCCTCATCCCCCCTATAACCTGAATCTTAAGCGAATCTCAAGCACAGAAGTTGTTCAACCAAAGACAGTTAATGTTTAAGAACAGCCAAGTCAAAGTCCAGACCTTAACCCTAAGCAAACCCCTTCTTATGCACAATGTGAGTCAAACCTGACCCCTGTTCATTTCCTATGTTATGGTATGTACTGCTGAGTATCTCTTTGGTAATGAAACATGTATCTATATATATATATATATATATATATATATATAGATAGATAGATAGATATATATATATATATATATATATATATATATAGATAGATAGATAGATAGATAAATATATATATATATATATATATATATATATATATATATATATATATATATATATATATATATATCATTATTTAATGTTCCAAGTGTTCATTAAAAAATCAGTTATTATTTTAATTCGTATTTATTTACTTTATGGACAAAAATAGTGTTTGTAAATATGTTCTTGACTGCAAATATTTACAAATGTCAATCAAACTCCATAAGGGTTCATTCTGACCCATGTTTGTGCAAAATGACTTGAAAATTTTAAACTGAAATCAGGATTTGTGAGCTAATTGAGGAATTCATGGAAGCTTGAAGGATGAAATTGCAATAATATAGAAAATAAAATCTCAGTTGGGTCACTTTTGACCCAGGTTGTGCATCTAAGGCTTAATCCAATCCGAGGCGTTGCAGAAGAAGCTAGAGTTAGGAAAGCCACCGACATCCCCTATAGAAGAATGGGGTAAAATTCCTCAATGGCCACATGTAGGACTCTTACTCACTGTTATTGCTAAGGGGGTCACAACAGATACTCAAAGTAAAGGGTCACATACTTTTGCCACTTACAGACATGAAATATTGTGGAATTTTTAAGTATCATTTGTGTGTCATTGGTTTTAATCAGGTTCTCTCATATTTATACAGACTATCTGTGGGAAGAGGATACCTAGAAAAAAAGCTGGGACCCAGGATGTCTCTATTTTATAAGATATCATTTTTCCATATGCCCTAATCAGCTGCATACGGGGCCCCCAGCTCTGCACCTTTAGGCCTCACTAAGGATTTTGCCCTTAAACACCCTTAAATCTCTGCTCTGCACTTTCTAAAGCCTGGGCTTACCCAAGCCCTCGGCCTTTCCAGAGGCCCTGATATTCGGCGCTTCTCGGCACCGGGGCCTTTGAAGTGGCGCTCTCTCTCATCAGAAGATGGAGCCCTTTGTAGTTGCACCATAGATTTGTTTACACGTGGCTCTGAAAACGTGTATATTTCAACCCGAAGACACGCGGTGGACACGTACAGGGCACACACATTGGCGGCGGCCTGTCCTCGTGGCCTCGTCCGCACACACCCAGCGTTCAATGTTGGATTTAAATGATTCAAATGTTGCCAGCTGTTCTCTACAGAGCGCGTGCCCGAAATAGCCGCCGTTGCTGAATGCTCGCAGCAGTGGTCACTGGATGCAGCCACCAGTGCTGCTGTAGGCAGGAGGTGAAGAGTAGGTTAAGAAGAGCTGAACAAAGAGGGTGGAATCTCTGAAACTGTAATTTTATAGAATACAGGGGGGAGAAATGTTCTTAAAGGGAAAAGCCACTGGTTTTTCAAAATTTTAGGCATAATTAGAGCTTGGAGATGTAAACAAAGTCATTCAACATGGTTGGGTATGTTCTGGAGGAACTGAGTCAGAATTGGTCACAGTGGTGATGATGGGAACCAGACATCCACCTTTAAAAGCTCCCACACAGAAAGTTATTACATGCTTATGTTGCTTTATGCCAGCTTTAAGATGAGTCTTATTTTATGCTAGAGGGGCCATGTCTGTGCTTTGGTGACCCCGGTTCCAGTCACCACCACTGTGGTCAGAAAGTTGGTGGAATTCCCCTTTCTTCTTTAAAAGTCTGATGGGAGCCATGTAGGATTCTCCTGTCATGTATTAAGAG
>CM038723.1:10738053-10773053 GCA_021613375.1 Megaleporinus macrocephalus | reverse complement strand
AGAGAGAGACTAACATCATATGTTCAGAGAGAGAGACTAACATCATATGTTCAGAGAGAGAGAGAGAGAGAGACTAAAATCATCTGTTCTAAGACAGACAGCAAGGGAGGGAGAGAGAGACAGAGAGAGAGAGAGAGAGAGAGAGACTAAAATCATCTGTTCAGAGAGAGAGAGAAAGAGAGAGAGACTAAAATCATCTGTTCAGCGAGAGAGAGAGAAAGGGAGAGAGAGAGAGACAGAGAGAGAGAGACTAAAATCATCTGTTCAGAGAGAGAGAGAGAGAGAGAGAGAGAGACAGAAAGACAGAGAAAGGAGAGGGAGATTAAAAAAAGAAGAGAGAGAGAGAGAGATAAAAGGACAAAGGTAGGGAGAGAAAGTGAGTGAGAGAGAATGAGAGACTGAATGAAAGTGGAGAGAGAGTAAGAGAGAGAGAGAGAGAGGAAGAGAGAGAGAGAGGAAGGGAAGGGAGAGAGAGGGACATTAAAACAAGAGAGAGAGAGAGACAGGGAGGAAGCTGGAGGAGAGGGAGAGAGAGGGAGGTAGAGAGGGAGGTAGAGAGGGAGGGGAGATCAACAGAGAGAGCAAGGGAGAGAGAGAGAGAGGGAGGGAAGAGAGATCAACAGAGAGGGAGAGAGGGAGAGAGGGAGGAGATGAACTGACAGAGGGACAGACAGAGAGAGAGGAGATAAACTGAGTGAGAGGGGGAAAGGGAGGAGAGAGAGAGAGAGAGAGTTGGGGTGAATTAGAGGGTGTGTGTTCTGTGCAGTCGACTCTCTCGGTGTGTGTGTGTGTGGTAGTAGGTGCGCGCGCGCGTGTGTGTGTGTGGACCCGGGGGCTGCTGCCTCCCTCTTCACGCAGACATGAAGTACAGCGCGCGCTCCCTGTGCTCCTCGCCGGCGCGCTCTCCCATCGGCGGCTAGCGCTGTGCCCGCGAGCCCGATCAGCTGAAGTTGAGCCGTTTTTCTGACCGCCGCTCTCGCGCTCCGGGCTGGAAAATGTCTTGAGACAGAGAAGGGCGGACGAAGATGACAGTAAGTGTCCGCTCTGCTGCTGCTGCCGCCGCCGCTGCTGCTGGTTTAACTCGCCGCTAAAGTGTTTGCGGAGCTGAGCACAGTTTATTTGTGTGGAGCTCAGGAGAAACGAGCGACTCCTGCTGAGCTGAGCGGCCGGCCAAGCCCTTATTTTAAACTCTTCAGCGGTGACAGCGCTTCTTTCCCTCCGAGTTCATTCCAGGGAATTTAAACAGCTCTCTGCTGGGTCGTGCTCCTGAAGGCTCAGCTTGTTTATAGGAGACGGCTTTTTTTGCAGCCGCACCTCTGTTGCCGGGTGGAGTTCAGCTTTCTCACATTTACTTTTTTTTTTTTTAGGACATTACATCATTTGCGAGTAAGCGAGTGAGTGACTGTGCGGTTCCTTGAAGGCTTTAGTTTCGTCACTGGGTGTTTCTTGAGCTTTCCTGTGCTGAACGCTGTCTGCTTTTTTTAATGTACTATCATTTTTATTTTTATTGGCTGCGCAATATTGGTGATGACGCGCGCGCACGGTGACGTTTGGGAGAGGCTCAGAGTCTATTTTAAAATATATATATAAATACTATGTGTGTGTGTGTGTGCACGTGCAGTGTCAGAGTCATCAGCATAACCTACAAACCTACAGTGCATGCATCAGTGCATATATATATATATATATATATATATATATATATATATATATATATATATATATATATATATATATATACACGTGTCATGCAGCACATAATCTCGGGCCGGTTTGAATGCTTTTAAACGCGAGCAGCTGTTCATTTGCATGAATTGTGTGCCACTGTGTCTCGCGCGGGCGGGCGCGCGCTCCGAGAGGTTAATCCGTGAAGAGATAAACCCCGAGCAGGTCCCGCCACGAGCCCCCCGCCCCCCCGCCCGCCCGTTTGGTGAATTTTTCCTCACTTTAAATAATTACACTCGTTGACAGCCGAGTGAAGCCCCGTTGAGAGATGAATTTAATCTAAGTTGTTTTTTTTTGTATTTATAAAAATAAATAAAATCACGGGAGCGATCCTGTGCCCTTTTAAGGCGCGGCGCATGCGCAGATTCAAAAAGAGGATTCCCGCGGCTTGGCTGAAACCGAGCTCTCAAAATAGCGAAAATACATCTCTGCGATCTTTTTAAGAGCTGTTTTGAGCTAAAAACCCCTCCGCGAAGACTTGTTTTGGACAAAGTTGCTAGATGTACACCGCGGTATGATGGAGAAAGGACTGTCACAGGAAAGAGCCGTAACGTTACGGTGGAGGTGATGAGCGTAACGGTGAGATGCGAGTCTCGGAGGCTGTGAGGAGAGCTCTGCCGAAATGTTTTTTTTATTCAGCATATAGTGAAAGATTATAAGCTTAATTTGTGTAATACTTTAAGATAACTTAACGGTTTATACGTTTAACCTGCGGCGAATGAGCGTACGCAGTCCGGCGTATGACCTTACGTACGTTACAGGCTAAGCGGTATATAGGCTACGCAGTTTACGTTGCTTGTATTTTGATTGAACCTTTTTGCCTTGCTGGTCTTTTTCTATTAGGATTGAAGCATAAATGACCGTCTAGTAAATGGACGTTATGTTATTGGTCTCTGGTCATATGGCTCTATGAATATTACTTAAACTGATCTCTACAGTTCTCAGTAATGTAGGTTTCTGCTGACCGGCGTTCACTCGTCTTGTATAGTCTCCCTAGAGGAGCATTGACCAGTACAGCCACATCAGTCTATGGTCATCATACCCATAGAGTCCAGTGTAGTGTTTAAATGTTGTCATTGTTTGCTGCCCACTAAATATGTTGTATATATGGGAACTATATATATATATATATATATATATATATATATATATATTCGACTATTCAGCCTACAGCAGTTTAGCCACGACCATCCCATTCATGTTTAAGTTATGAGCCGTGTTTCAGACTGCTTTTTTTTAAAGAAGGCACAGAACAGGGCAGTCATTAAGAACAGAGCTCATTTACATAAATTAGGCTCAACGCTGGTGATGTAAAAATAAATTATGAATGGGATCTTTTATTGTGTGCCCATTGCACCCATGCATTTAGTTGCACACTCCATAGAAGAGCATTGACCAGTAGGATAGGAAGCTCGGGAGCAGGTGCACATGAGCCTAAGGTCACCATTCCCAGTGGCAAGCGTAAGCTAGAGGGACATAAAGCCCCCCAGCATTGGGCTCTGAAGCAGTGGAACTACATTCTCTTGAGTGATGGAGCTCCATTCAGTACAGTTGGGGTGAACTGGGGTGAACTGATCTTCTAACAACAGTACCGGACCTTGTGATTCAGGATTGTGGTTGTACTCAAATTGAGATCCAGTCTTTCTTTTTTCAAAGCCAAAACGATTAGCGTCTCCACTTTTCTGGTTTGAGGCTCTAACATAGCCAGATACCACGCCAGACAGCCTTGTTTCTGATTGGTCTAACTACTGATCTACAGGTAGGTGAATGTGTCCCACTTCAATTTCCTCAGAGCAGTTGATAGTGTAGGCTATTATGAAAATTGCAGCTGTTGGAATATGAAAGTTGCTCCTTGTCAAATTGAGATTTCAGTCTAAAAATGTTTCACTTTTCAGCCCTAACCTCACTTTTGTTAACACTGTGTGCAGTCAAATCCTCACTGCAATGTTCTGACATTCCCAGAAGAGTAGACACACACTTACAGCAGCTCCCTGTTTATATACCCTCAATTTCAGAAGAAGCACTGGTCATTTTCGGACACGCAACATGCAAGTCTGCCTTCGGTTGCACGCTGTCTTGTATCCGGGGCAGACTTGGTCAGCTTGTTATTGAATAAACCGTCCAGTCAGTAAGTGGGCAGTTGTCTGTGCTGCAGTGTGATGTAGCTGCTCAGGATGTTTAAGCTGTTGGTGACAAAAAAAGAGCAGTGGCGTCCTCCAGGTGACGACTAGTCTACTTGAAGCCTCTAAACT
The DNA here is from genome assembly GCA_021613375.1 of Megaleporinus macrocephalus. NCBI lineage: Eukaryota > Metazoa > Chordata > Actinopteri > Characiformes > Anostomidae > Megaleporinus > Megaleporinus macrocephalus. The sequence continues at coordinate 10,769,076 of CM038723.1, read as the reverse complement.
GGACTAACATTCTCGTTAGCTTTGTAATCAATCACACTGCTGTAAACAACTTACGCGAGTCAAGGTTAGTCTGCCACCGTTTAAGCTTTGGAATTGGTGAGGGTGAGGACTGAGGGCAGGTGCGCTTTAGCCAGGTGGCAATATGACAAAGCTCTTGTGTTTTGATTTATTTATTTTTTTCTTTTTGTTGTCCTGCATTCTGTCGGATGGCTACTCACATGTAAGGATCATTAGGCTGCCTCTGTAGCGCCTAGTTGTGTTTATCTGCACGTGGGTTTGTATTCCTACATAATTATATGTCAGTGCTCTGCAATTACGATCCCTGAATATAAACTGATGGTGGGCGAAAAGCCCACAAAAATAGCCCGGCAGCGTCTGCTTAGATAAAAACTGCATCATTTTGCAACCGGGTTGGGTCAAAGCAGTCTCTTAAAGTGGAATTCCACCAATTATTTCTAAAAGTTCTTCTTATTTTAACTGTTAAGACGTAACCGGTGTCCTTTAAAGTTTAGGTTTGATGAGAAATGCAAGGTTTAGAGTCGGCTGTGCAAAGTGCTGGTGGTGGGACTCTCTAACAGTCTTCTCTAACAGCAAGTTATGTTATGAATGAATAGGCTGTTTGGATATTGTTGTATTATAGGTGGAGGGCACAGCGCTAGAGTCAGCTTGTCATTCATAAGGAGGCTAGAGGCACGTGGCGGCGGCCTTGTCCACAGAGAAATCAGCGCTCGCTGATCCAACCAGACTCGAAGCAGTGGAAAGAGAGGGAGCAAGCGGAGACCCAGAGGGCGGTGCGTCACACAGCATCCGTCACCAGGGCAAGAAAAAGCGCGCAGGAAGGAAAGGCCTCCTGTGGCAGGAAGCCTGATTGTGTTTCTGGTGTGGAGCTGCAGCACTGAACTCGCTAATCTGCGTGTGTGCACATTTCCCAAAGCCTTCGAGCCCTCGTCTTGGTTTCCTCCAGCTGACCCCCCTCTTCCCTCCCGCAGCCCAGGCTCCCCCTGTTCATCGAACCCCTCAGATAACGATATGTCAGGATTTGCAAAGATTTCATTTTACAGTGCTGTGTGAAGTAGCCCAGCAACGAAGGTTTAGTTTAAAAACCTGAGCAACGAACAGGCTCTGCTTGTGAAAGCAATGTGACATTAAAATAAATACATAATAAACGTGAACTTAGCGTCCCCGCCAACGTGAGTCACAGCTCTGCTCTTTACTCTGCTTTCTGTGGCCCCAAAACAAGAAGTCGCACGCATTTCTTCAACTCTGTTTTAGCTAGATCAGGCTGTGATACAGCTCTCGTCTTTTAGGTCATAGTTATCTGCCTGCTTTGTATCAAATCGGTGCCCAATTTCTGAGTACAGAGGTTTTCTGGGTTTGATTCATGAATGAATGTAAATGTCTAGCCTTCAGTTTGCATGTGCAGTATATACTGGCCTTTGCAATACTGCTATCACAAAAGGCTGCAGTATTTAAATACGACCCCAGCCACAAAATATATTGTGTTCTTTGACAGTCCATATCGATCTCAGACCACCAGACGAGTTGGTATTGAAATCCATTGAGGCATTCCTCTTATTTGCGTACCTCTCATTGGTACGCTCCAGCTATTGCCCGTCAATCAGCAGGTTTAATTTAACACAGGATCAAATAGCCAGATTAGGTATTATATGGTAAATACTACAGATGGAAAGATCGATCGGCTATGTATGAATGTATGGATCAGTCGATATTTCTCCAATTTAGCCGATCCTGAGAGCCAATCGATGGCGTTAAACAAATGAGCCTAATTTCTGTATTTCCAGCTAGCGTTTCATTGAAACCCCCTCCAGCCAGATCCTTGCAATTCATATTTAAACCGCTAGGTGGAAATACATACCCTTTCATTTTCCACAGACTGACTAAAGCAGAACAGTTTGCTGATAAAAAGCATGTCGTCCGTCTGGCAGTTTGTTACTGTATGTGACGCAGACTCATCCAGGTCTTCTGTAAAATTTGTAAAATCAACATGTCTCATTGGGGCAAAGATATTTAACACTACTAATCTGATACGGCACTTAGGAGAACACTGAGTACAGTGAGTATCAGTAAACAGCAGAGCTAATAACCCAGAGAACCGTGCAGACCAGATCTGACCGGTACGAACAGAACAGCAGCAACAATTCAAGATCTACATTTAATGATTGCAGTTTTTGTTTGTTTAAAATAACAGAGTCTGTGTTTAATGACTGCAGTTTTTACTGCATTTATTTAATTAGCTTTTTTCGTTTTAAATTAAGGGTCTACATTGAATGATTACAGTATTGGAGATATTTACTTTTACCATTTAATTTTGTTGAAAATATTGTGCTGTTTTACATGAGCTCGTTAAAAATGGTAATAAACCAGTTTAGATCATGTTTCATAACTTGCTCGCGCTAATAACTAATAACTGTAGCCCTGCCGTGACATATAGCCCCGCCCTCGATTGGTATCATCTATCAGCTGATCGGGTGGAAAGGTGATTGGTGATTGGAATCGGCCTCAAAAACACTGATTGGTCCATCTCTAGTAAGAACAAATGCTGCTTATAGATGGGTAGTGAAATGGTTGACCTAATGTGCTGCTACATGAAATCAGCATGTATTGTATTAGGCTTAATGATTATTTCTATTAATTCTAGTGCTTGTATTGGTTCTAGTGAGAATTGTAAACATTGAAACAGCTTTTACAATTGTAGAGGTTGATGTCGGAGACATTTGGACAATTGGACATGGTTCTTATCACCGCGCCTGTGAACAAATCTAATGCAACAAAAATTCTAGATGGAGACATTTCACATCAAATGACTCTGAGTGACGTTGCTTCTGTCTTATACATTCAAACAGGAACTTTGAAAATGCTTTGGAATTCCTCTTCCGAGACTTATTGCCCAGATTTGCAGCTTTTATATTTTAGTTTCTGGTGGAGTAAGACTTCTATGCAGTGTTGTGCGTGCGCTGTTTCATGGAACGTGAATAGAAACACCTGAAACTCACTCTCTGTCTCTCCTCTCAGGATTACAGGGAGGATGGCATGGACCTGGGGAGCGACGCCTCCAGCCGCTCCGGCTCCGAGTCCAACTCCAACAAGGTGACGCCGTGCTCGGAGTGCAAGTCCTCGCCCAGCCTGGAGCTGGCCGCCCTGGAGGACTACGAGGAAGAGGACGAGGACTACCAGCAGTACAAGAAGAGGGTGATCGAGGACTGGGAGAGCGAGTACAGCGCCGACTACGCTGATAACCGGCAGGCGGCCGAGGACGCCGGGGCCTTCCAGAAGGAGGCGAACAGCCGCAGCCTGGCCGAGGAGCTCCAGGATGTTAAGGGCCCTTCGCCGCCCCCGACGGGCCAAACCACGGCCACCCGGGCGGCCGCCGTTCCCGAGGAGCTCAAGCAGAACGGGAACCTGATTCTGCCTAACACCCACCACCTCTTGTCCCCAAGCTCCGGCGGGGGGAAGAGCCTGGCCAAGCCCGGACACAGGAGCCCGGGCGTAGGCGGAGGCGGCGGGACGGGGCCTGGAAGCTGCTACCGCCTCGGGGGTTACAGAGAGGAGAACTTGCTGGAGGAGTCTCAGCTCCCCACCATGGACTGGGCAGCCCTGGAGAGGCACCTTGCCGGCCTGCAGTTCAGGGAGCAGCAGGAGAACCAGAACCAGGGCCTGGGCCGGACCAACTCCACCAACGTGAGTCACAGCAATGCTCTTTGCTCTGCTTTCTGGGCTGGGCTATCCCCAGTAATGGAGGCTGCTGTTCGTCCCAGTACAGTCCCGGGCTTTTAGGCCACAGGTTCTCGATTCTGAAGTTGTTTTGGTTTCTGCTGTTTGCACATGTTCTGGATGTTCTAGCTAGAATCTGAGGGTACACATTAAGTATGTCTGGTGTCTAAATCTGGGGCTGAAATAGGACACTGTGGTGAACAGTACTCGCTTTTACTCTGCTTGCTGCAGAGGCTCTTTTCAGGGATGGGCTATCTTGGCGTACAAAGTTAGACACAGACAAGTGAGCCATCACAACCACCCAGAAACCACTACATTGAATCCCTCTGTAATGTGTTCCAGTAAGCAGATGTCCTTTTGGAACTCTGGGAGCGAGACTAGCCGTAGTCAGATGGTCGTCGGAGACGAAGTGTTAGTCAAAAAAGTGACCTGACGATTGGTGGAAAGGCTTGTGGTGCTGTCATGCTTTCAGTTGGCATGCCATATGGTGTGAATGACTGGTCACCTGTGAATTCTAATTGGTGCTGTCCTCAAAAATCTCATCTAGAGAGACTTTCTCTCAACATATGGTTTCTGTGGATCATGTATCCATATGTGTATCCACAGAGATGCTCTGCCACGTTCCATATATCATTCCTAAGGCATGATGAAATAATCCCGCGGCCCTGTTTAGCGGAGAACGTAAACATTAGCCTATCTATGAGAAATGCCCTTTAAGCTGAACGATTAGTGCGTATAATGTGACCGTAAAGCTGTTTGCAGCTTCATGCCCAGCTGCGAGAGAGAGAGAGAGATGCCACTGCAGAGAAAAAGAGTGAGGGATGTTATGAAATTCAACAGCTGGTGTTTTGAGCAGGCTATTTATAGAGGGTGGGGGGCAGTTGTTTCTGAGCTGTTAAAAATTGCCAGTCAGTGCAAATGCCTATGACATAATACTCCGTTTTCTATCTGCGGGGGTCCTGGGTACAGCTGTCCGCGTGGTGTCTTGAAAACTGACCCAGGAACAGAAATAGAGCCGTGATTACGCCCACATCCTGTTATTGTGCGCCATGGGTTCAGCGAAGGTTCATGTCAAAGTTGACTCAGTAGAGGGCGCTGTTGCAGTGCTGAAGAGGTTTCTGGTGCTCAGCCTATCCCTCATACACTGCTGCAGTGCAACCAGATGCCCACCCGTCTCTGAGCGATATCGATTAGGATCCAAATCACAGTATTAGATGAAGGTAATCAATGAGACCCTGTGTTGTAATTCTGTTCTGCTTCTCACTGATGGGAATTCCACTGATTGTACATAAACAAATAGTAAACGTTAACAGAATCATTGACGTTGGTTTGATGTGACCTGCTCTGACGTAGAGAAACTCAACAAGTCAGGAGTTCACAGTGGTGGTGATAGGAACCAGACGTCCACCTCTACAAGCTCCCACACAGAATGTTATGAAGTGGTTATTAATATGCTGCCCAATGCCTGAGATAATGTTTTATAGTAGCTTAAAGAAGGTTTTAACTGAAAACATTTATCTTTGTAGTGGAGAGGTGTGTGTCAGGGAAAGTAGTCCTCCCAAAAAAACGATGTATTTGTTAGATTTTACTTTATCATCAACATTCCTTATAAAATTCACTATAAAACTCATAAGAAAACACTTGTAGATTCACCGGTGGGTTTCAATATTGAATAAAATGGGTCTATTTGTGTTGTAGACATGATGACACCTGGTTCTCATCACCACCACTTTAAAGACATCTAAGTCCATTATTAAAATAGGTGCATACAGCGTTCAGCTGCACAGTAAGCTTTCATTTATTTACTAAATCACAACCACTGTTTTTTCGAATGACTCTAATGTAGCTTAGAATTATGACCATCAGTCAATAAAGCATTGTTTGTTTTTTGGTATCAGCTAGGGTTTTAATGATTCTGACACCGAGACTAAACCCGTGATACAGATGTCCACTGTCTTATGTCTTGATTTCGAAAGACAGCGCTGCAATATCCCCTTCCCTCCCCCCGACAACACCAACCCCAACCCCAACACACTGCCACCTCTGCTGGTACATGGTCCATGCAGTGAAACACTGACATTTACACACTCTAGTGATACATACACACCTGCCCAGAGCGGTGGGCAGCCCTATCCACAGCTCCCAGGGAGCATCTGGTGGTTAGGTGCCTCGCTCAAGGACGCTTCAGTTTTGTCCTGTTGGGCCAGGGGATCAAACCAGCGCACCTGACTGCCTCACTGCCTTACTGTGATAACAAGCAATTTGGCTTGTTTTACGCAACCCAAAAGAAATAGTTTTATAAACTATTCTTAGGTGAAGGTAGTGTTAGGAGTCTTGCCCAAGGACTATTGGTATTAGTGGTGTTAGAAAATATTGAAATATCGAAAATCCGGATATTATCAGGATATACTGTATCGATTCTCAAAAACACAGTACACACAGTAATCTTTGTGTGTTGTGTTTAAACCTCTGACCACTAGGTGGCAATGTTGTAATCCATTTTCAGCTCCACTCCAACATTAACAAGCAGCACAAGGGCGCAAAGCTATTGTAAGCATTGGCAAACCTGTTCATACAGTGGTTTGTTTTAATAGTAGGATTTAAAAAATTTCAATATATCACTTTGCTTGCAGTATATTAAATTGTGACTGTTGTATCACGATACTGATTGTATAGCTAGGTTCTTGCCAATGCATAGCCCTACTGGGTATAGTGTAAGGTCATTACCCAGGTGAGGAATCAAACCCCAGTCTTCAGCATGGAGGGCTGCAGTGTAACCCAATACACTATACAGTGAGGTATGAACTGACCAGTGGCTTAGAAATCAAGGTCTAAACCGAGTCATGGCTTTGAAGAATGGTTAGCCACCCCCACCCCCCACCCCCCAACCCCAATCGGTCAGACCCAACTGTGTACCACATGCCTATTGTGGCAGTTTATGTACGTACTGCTAAATGTTTTGTTCACTTTCGTCCTGTTAAGAACGCCTCACGCAGTGAATGGAACCGTACTGGAGTAAGCACTGAGTGGGAGACGGGCAGTGTGCGTGTGGGTGGGTGCCTTTGGTATGCAAACATGCTGAGCTGGTGGACAATAGCCCCTGCCCCCAGCTCTGTGTGTGTGTGTGTCGTTATCTGCCTGAGAGAATGCGAGGAATGTAGGGGGGGAGGAGAGAGACGAGGTAGAAGAGAGCTCAAGATGGTGTCCTTCACACTGTCTGGGTTAACCTGCTGGGGGTAACTCGGCGTAATCTGTCTGCGGCTTTCAGCTGTTTTAGCTCCTCGTGTCATGCACGGGCGGCCTTGTTTACTCAGATCTCTAGCACGCGGTCGCGGGGCCACGTAATTGACATGCCATGACCATGTGGTGATTACTGTAATTTTTATTAGCACTATGTTGTACACAAAGCTCGCCTCCAGTGCAGTGGACTCCTAACAGCCATTAAAGTAAGCACTCCGTTTTTTAAATGAACCTACATCTGCCATATCTGTAGCATGCAATCACTCACCACAGGCTTTACTTCTGACACGTTTCCCGGTACTTAGAAAATAACAGAACACCTGGAGACACGAAGCTAGGGGTGTCTTGATATGATCGGCTGGATTAAGCCCATTCCTGCTTACTTTCATAAATAGGCCAAAAATAGACGCTCTCCACAAACTGCACCTGCAAGCTTTTTAAAAATTATTTATCATAATTGGCCTTAATGTCTAGAAAGGTATTGTTATTCTCTTTATGTATGTGGGACATGTTAGCCTAGTAAAACTTAAGCCTCATTTGCAGTGGGGCTTTGTAAAACATTGATGAAATACAATAAAATAGTAAAGAGAAATAATAACAAAACCAATTCTGAACCATTAAATTAGACAAAGTAAGTCATTAAAATATCCCAGTAATTATGTGGAATTGTTTGAAAGTACTTTAACCTGACTAAAAGGTATGAGCTGTATATTGGCACTGCGAGGAAGAGTCTGTGAATATATATATATATATATATATATATATATATATATATATATATATATATATATATATATATATATATATATATATATATATGCCGTTTAAGAAATAATTATATATATATATATATATACTCCATGTATTCATACTTTCATTCCATATTCTCAAGTTTTATTCCATATATTCAGACTTTTATTACATATTCTCAAGTTTCATTCTATATATTGAGTTTACAGTCATTATATATATAATTATTTCTTAAAAGGCTTGCCATTATTTATATATATATGTGTGTGTGTGTGTGTGTGTGTGTGTGTGTGTGTGTGTGTGTGTGTGTGTTTGTGTGTGTGTATTTACATGAGCCGTCCAGAAACTTGTAATTAATCATAGCAAATGTGGAAGAGAGTAAGCTGAGCGTGAGCGTACACTATTTTTATACCGTCCTGTTTTTAAATGAGTGTTTTCTGAGAACGCTTTGTACCTGCTGATGAAACGGCGGCAGCCCGGCCCATAAAATATGCTCAGCTCAGACGCATGTTCTCTGCAGCCCGTCACCCCTGTGAGGAGAAGATGCCTGCTGCTTTTAGGTTGAGGATGTTGGCGAATGGATGAAGTGAGGCAGAAGCCATTTCCTTCACTCTGTCATGTATATTTTAAAGCTGCCCGTGTTCACATTTAGTCCTGCTATTCCCAGAGAGAGAGAGAGAGAGCGAGAGAGAGAGAGAGAGAGAGAGAGAGAGAGAGAGAGAGAGAGAGAGGGATTCCACAGCCTAGCTTCAAACACAGCTAGGAAGCTTTGATCGCACTGCGCTCAGGTGCTGAGGTGGTGTGGAACAGGAAGTGAGTCTTCCAGGATAGTTTGCTAACGAGCGCTTTGAGCCTGCTTTGATTGTTAGCAACATTAGCTGGCTTTACTGGAGGTTCTCATGTGCTTATAATTACGCAGAACCAGTTTGAGCCCAGGCAGTAACAGAAGAACCTGGTGTTATAAGTTATTTAACCAATAAATAGAAGATAGAATAGTAGGTTCAAGCTGGGAGTGCACAGTATCTTATTTGTTAATTGCCAGTAACATGAAAATGAGACCTCGAACCAGTTCAAATGGTTTTTATTGTGCGTTGTTAGCAATAGCAGTTTCTAGGAACGTCTCTGTGGGTGTTTTAATGAGTCAAGGTCCGACACCAGTTCATTTTGGTGGTGATCATTTTTTCACTGTGCTACATTATGGATTTGGCAGTGTGTTCTGAAGGCAGTATGAATGAAAAATTACAAGGTTAAACTCTAGTTTAATACAATCTGTAACTCTAGTTTAATACACCCTGTAACTCTGGTTTAATACACCCTGTAACTCTAGTTTAATACAACCTGTAACTCTAGTTTAATACAATCTGTAACTCTAGTTTAATACAACCTGTAACACTAGTTTAATACAAGCTGAAGCTCTAGTTTAATGCAACCTGTAACTCTAGTTTAATACAATCTGTAACTCTTGTTTAATACAACCTGTAACACTAGTTTAATACAAGCTGAAGCTCTAGTTTAATGAAACCTGTAACTCTAGTTTAATACAATCTGTAACTCTTGTTTAATACAACCTGTAATTCTAGTTTAATACAACCTGTAAGTCTAGTTTAATACAACCTGTAATTCTAGTTTAATACAACCTGTAAGTCTAGTTTAATACAACCTGTAACTCTAGTTTAATACAATCTGTAACTCTAGTTTAATGCAACCTGTAACTCTAGTTTAATACAATCTGTAACTCTTGTTTAATACAACCTGTAATTCTAGTTTAATACAACCTGTAAGTCTAGTTTAATACAACCTGTAACTCTAATTTAATACAACCTGTAACTCTAGTTTAATACAACCTGTAAGTCTAGTTTAATACAACCTGTAACTCTAGTTTAATACAACCTGTAACTCTAGTTTAATGCAACCTGTAACTCTAGTTTAATACAATCTGTAATTCTAGTTTAATACAACCTGTAACTCTAATTTAATACACCCTGTAACTCTTGTTTAATACAACCTGTAACTCTAGTTTAATACAACCTGAAACTCTAATTTAATACAACCTGTAACTCTAGTTTAATACAACCTGTAAGTCTAGTTTAATACAACCTGTATCTCTAGTTTAATACAACCTGTAACTCTAGTTTAATACAACCTGTATCTCTAGTTTAATACAACCTGTAACTCTAGTTTAATACAACCTGTATCTCTAGTTTAATACAACCTGTATCTCTAGTTTAATACAACCTGTAACTCTAGTTTAATACAACCTGTATCTCTAGTTTAATACAACCTGTAACTCTAGTTTAATACAACCTGTATCTCTAGTTTAATACAACCTGTTACTCTAGTTTAATACAACCTGTGTCTCTAGTTTAATACAACCTGTTACTCTAGTTTAATACAACCTGTATCTCTAGTTTAATACAACCTGTTACTCTAGTTTAATACAACCTGTATCTCTAGTTTAATACAACCTGTTACTCTAGTTTAATACAACCTGTAATTCTAGTTTAATACAACCTGTAAGTCTAGTTTAATACAACCTGTAATTCTAGTTTAATACAACCTGTAAGTCTAGTTTAATACAACCTGTAACTCTAATTTAATACAACCTGTAACTCTAGTTTAATACAACCTGTATCTCTAGTTTAATGCAACCTGAAACTCTAGTTTAATACAATCTGTAATTCTAGTTTAATACAACCTGTAACTCTTATTTAATACAACCTGTAATTCTAGTTTAATACAACCTGTAAGTCTAGTTTAATACAACCTGAAACTCTAATTTAATACAACCTGTAACTCTAGTTTAATACAACCTGTAACTCTAGTTTAATACAACCTGTTACTCTAGTTTAATACAACCTGAAACTCTAATTTAATACAACCTGTAACTCTAGTTTAATACAACCTGTAACTCTAGTTTAATACAACCTGTTACTCTAGTTTAATACAACCTGAAACTCCAATTTAATACAACCTGTAATTCTAGTTTAATACAACCTGTAACTCTAGTTTAATACAACCTGTAACTCTAGTTTAATACAACCTGTAACTCTAGTTTAATACAACCTGTTACTCTAGTTTAATACAACCTGAAACTCCAATTTAATACAACCTGTAACTCTAGTTTAATACAACCTGAAACTCCAATTTAATACAACCTGTAACTCAAGTTTAATACAACCTGTAACTCAAGTTTAATACAACCTGTAAAGTTACTATATTGGAGATACTGGACAGTGACGGAATTGAAATAAATCAGTGGTCTTGGTGTGAAATATTCTATTTTTATGCAATAACTTTTGTGTCAATTTTTTTCAGTGTACCTGCAGAAAATATAACATTTAAATAAAAGGCAGATATAAATGTATAGAATGTATAGAACTGTTTGACCATCTAGAAAGAAAGACGCAGTGTTAATCCATCAAGAGATTCAGACACATCACCGTACATCCCTGCTGGTAAAGTAAATAAATGGAATTTGAACATTTTCATTGTATCACATGTCCTCGGTATGGACTTTGAGTCTTGTGAACTCCTCGTTCTGATTAGAATCAGTGTCTGCAGACAAGAAACCCTCACAGGAAACTCATCATGCAGCAGAGAAGCGCTTGGAGGAGACATCCTCCCCCATCTCCCACTCGGAAATCCCCCCCCCGTCCTCGCTTCCTAGCACAGGGCTGCTGAGACACCTTATCTCTTAGAAGTCTGGAAACTCGGACGGCGAGGCAATGAGCAGAGCCTCTCTCCAGCCATGATAAATATTTCAGCATTCTCCACTCAGATGGAGGGGCGGGAGGGGAGACCCTGTCAGCCTGTGCATAGAAGGATGCATAGATTAATAAGTTATTGATACACGGTTTAATATATAATAATAATATCTAAACACTGTTAAAGTTTTCAACAGGTGACACTTACTACGCAGTCCATGCGGCCCATATACGAAAACTAGGCACATTCTGTTACTGTGATGTCAGAAGAACCAGCTTCTTTACATATATCCATATATCCATATATCCTTATATCCTTATATCCTCCTGTTCAGCCTACAGCATTTTCATTACGCCCATTCGTGTTAGTTAGTTCTAAGCCAAGTTTTAGCTTTAAATTAGGACAGCCATTTAAAGCAGAGCTTATTTACATTTCGCAGCTGTCTATTTGTTTGTGTTTTTAGTTTTCTGCATAATTTGAGCTCGACAGCTGTTCTTAAAGTTGTGTTAAACTTTTATGATGAATAGACAAAAAAAAAGAACCTGTTTAATTTAAAGGGATAAAGAGAGGATGTAACAGGGGCATGTCAAAATTAATTCTAAGCATTTTTGGTGTAACTATATAATAATTTATCACAGTTTGCATCATTTAACAATATCATATATATATATATATATATATATATATATATATATATATATATATATATATATATATATATATATATATATATATATATTTACATCTTTATATATATATATATATATATATATTAGGGCTGCACCTGATGATGAATTCCTTAATCAATTATATACACACATATCAAATTTGTGTGTGAGGAAAACGCATGGCCATTCTAGATGTAAATGTATTAAAGGGTGCCTTAAATACACGTGATCTATGACTGGCTAAAGACTAAGAGTTTACACTCTGACTCGACTTTTAGAGGCACAAATGACTACACACCTCACACACAAGAAGTCGGACAGTTTGTGGACTATATATATTTAGACAGAGAGTCGTTTAAGAAGCAGGTACGTGTGATTTAAAGCTCCTGCGGTATTGAGAACAGTCTTAGGTTCTACACTGGATGATTAAGAAGCGGTTAGCAATGAGACTTTTCAAGAGACACTACTGAAAGATAATGTTAATAATCTTCAAATAATCTATAAGATAAGATAAACAGGTAAACAGGTGCTGTCCTGCTGCTGTGTTGATGAAGCTCTACGGGATGTTTGAGCTTCAAGGTCTCGTGTATAGCAGTTGTACTGTTGTGATCATCTCCACTGTGCAGAGCTGACAGAGCACCACACTGTTGTGTGTGTGTGTGTGTGTCTGTATGTATTTTATGAAAAACAGTGTGAAGAAAAAAGTCAACACATGCACAGTCTTCTCCGAGGAGATCATTGATGTTCCTGTCAGACTGTAGGCGCCTGGTCAGTTCTGAACTTCATCAGAATGGCCAGCTTGTAAGGAGAAACACTTCCACCTCCATATCGAGCCCATTATCAGGTCCAGCAAGTGTGAAATGTCTGGGGGAAGGTTTTCATTAGGGTAGTTAGTCAGGGAAATAGATTTAACAGAGACGGTCTGTTTGTTCAAGGTTTACATTAGAGAGAAGATTATCATCCTTGCTACTGCCTCACTCTACATGTGACACTGCATTGCAACTAAGAACCTCAGATGTGGTTTCATAGAGTTTCAGCTTCTATGTGACTTTATTGAGTCCACAGTTTACTAGCATAGATCATCTAAAGTGATTACGTTTTCAAAACTTGTTTATTCAGCTCATTAGCTTTTTGCTCCTTGTGCCTACAGCTCTGTCTCTGAAATTAATGGGAGCAGTGTTTTAAACTATCCAGGCACCCCTTCTAATGAGTTCATTTAGCTCATTTAAAGTATTGTGCTCACTTTCTAAAAAGAAAACAGTTCAGCATGGTGTGTGAACTTTCTTAGTGTTTGGAGTTCCATCCAATACCTTTGGAATGAGTCGAGCTCAGTCCCATTTCACCCCATACGCCTAGCACTTATCCCTGTCCCTTCACTTCACACCTAGGAGAAGGGTGTTCTTGTTGGGATAGAGGGGTAGAGTGACATTTTAGGGCTACATGGCTCTAAGAAGTGGGGTTTGAAGAGGCACACTCCGGTTGGAGTGTTATAAGAAATGTTCCAGAACGGTCGGGCAAGCAATCAGTTCTTAGTTCAGAACATACATAAACTAGTAGTAAGCTAATGTTCTGGTAGTTGGTTAGCTAGTTACACTGTTATGTGCACAACAGACTTAGACATTTATTACATTCTCATTCTGGAATGTAACTACTGCACCATTTAAGGTGGAATGGGAAGATTTAAATGCTTATTACTGGGTTTTCTGATGTTGTATTGGGTTCTCGAGTAATTCTTCCATTTCATAGGGGAACCAAGATTTCAACCCTACCCTAACTCAAGGGGCCACTCGAAAACGAGGGGTAGTGGTAAAAATAGAGATGGGATTGGGCCTCTGGAGTGAACTAGAACCTGACCTCGCTAATGCTCCTACCAGCAATGTTCCAACATCTGGTGTCAAGCCTTGTCAGAGGAGTCCTACTGATACCCTTGATTTCAGACTGAGCACAGGATGAGCAGGTGTCTACAATCATTTGACATATAATAATAATAATAATAATAATAATAATATGCTGTAACACAACACAGTCTATTCAGGCTAACTGTAAACACAGCTGATTGGCAGCAACCCTCCGCCAGCACTGCCTGAGCCTCTTCAGGCCTCCTCCCTGTTGTCCAGGCGTACCCAGGGAGCCCAGACACATACCACAGTTCACTAAGGGTTCACAGCGTATTGAGGCCCTTCCTCTGTCGGAGACGCGTGCGTAACCTCCCGGTGATCTGTTGTGAGACGGAACTGCCGCCCCTACGTGGCGTGTGCACAGTGTTGTTTTACAGGGCGTGTTGACCTGAAGTAGGGTCAGTGTTTTGAGGTTGAGGGAGGAAGCTCACCTGCTCCTAATCTACGTCTGAAACGCCAGAATACACACACAAAACAGAAGGAGTCCCGCAGGAGGATATGCATACATCCTGTAATCCCTCGGAACCTAAACAATAATATTATCTTTCATTAGCTGCACTCTTCTGTCCAGCGCCCTCTACTGCAGCTCAAGGCAAATGCAACCTGTGTGCGGTTTCAAGACCTCTGTAGAGCAAAAAGGCGAAGGCAACACACATTAAAGGAGAACTACTCTGTTTTTTTGCATGCCTGCATAATTCTGGAGTTAAGAAGTCATTCTTGCAAAGACTCATAGGACAGAAACCATGTCTACAACACAATTATAGCTATTTTATTTACTATCCAAAACCACCAGTGAACCTACACGGTCTTCTTTGTATGTAGTGTTGCTGATGTTAAAATAATGATATATCTGAAGAAATATGTTTTCTGACAATGAATGTAAAATAGTCAGTGTGTTTACATACACTTAATCTAATTATAAATGCAGTTATGTGACTATTCAAGTCATCATTAGAGATGGACCGATTAGCATTTTTGAGGCCGATTCCGATCGCCGATTACCTTTCAGCACGATCGGCCGATAGCCGATACCGATCGAGGGCGGGGCTATTAGACACGACAGGGCTACATATGATTAGCACAAGCAAGTCATGAAACATGGTGGAAACTGGTTTATTACTATTTTTATGACGAAGCATGATATTTGTAACTAAATTAGAAGTTGGTCTATGTGGGAGTAAACTGCTTGATACAGCTCCAGAAGAGCCACATCTGAAAAGTATCTCTACTAGGAACAGCAGAGCGTGGATCCAGGTGGAACATTAAGCGCAAGAATGCCACAGAACGTCTTCTACAGCCGAGAAGAGCTGCTTATCTAGAACTATAAACTCAATCACTCTGGCTGTGGTTCTTTAGCTCTCTGGCTGTTTCTGCTGCTGTACTGGTCAGATCTGGTCTGTTTGGTGTTCTGGGTTATTAGTTTTGTGCTAGCTGTGTGTGCTAGCTCTGCTGTTTACTGATACTCACTGTATTCAGCTGCGTGGTGTACGTGCCGTATCAGATTATTAGTGTTAAATGTCTTTGTCTTGGTTTCTCTGCGAGAGACGCTGATGTTACTAATTTTACAGATGTTACAAACTGTCCTGGACGAGTCTGCGTCACATACGGTAACAGACTGCCAGACGGACAATGTTTTCTTTCCGCACATGCAGTGAACGCTTAAACTGTTCTCGCGAAGCCGCTGCTTTAGTCAGTCTGATGAAAGTAAAGCGGTATGTATTTCCACCTAGTGGTTCAGATAGGAATTGCAGGGACCTGGCAGGAGGGGGCTTCTCTTCCTGGATGAAACGCTAGCTGTACATACAGAAATTAGGCTCATTTGTTTACCGCCATCAATCGGCTCTCGAGCCAATCACATAATTTGATTAAAAATCGTCCGATACCGATACATGGCCGATCGATCCTTCCATCTCTAGTCATCATGCAAACAGCATACAATATGTTGGGTTGTTTGTTTTGTGCTAGCTGCGCGTGCTAGCTCTGCTGTTTGCTGATACACACTGTATTTAGCCGCATGGTTATGGAGAGAGTTTAGTCTCAAAACACCAAATGTGTAAAAAACAATTCACAAATTCCGCACACATCACAAATGAGTTTCACTATTCACAAATAAATATATCCCCATCTGTGTCTCACAGCTGGCCATTTGTACGAATTCTGTCATTTGCCATTTGCTGCCTCATTATAGTGACATTCCAGCCACACTTCTTTCTTGGGCTTACACAATTCCGCCAAAATCAGCGCCCCCTAGTGTTCGCCACATTTGTGAATAGAGCTGCATTTGTGTGTGGATCTTGTTCAGAAACACGAAACGAAAGTCTCAAAATCTGTTTGATCCACAAATGCAGATTCAACACTTTATAAATAAATGTAAAATTTGAGACCTTGTCTTTTCAAAAATTTGCCATAAAATAAAAATAAATAAATTCATTTTCAGATATGAATTATAATGCATATATGCTAAAATATGTATTCATAAATAAACAGAATTTGTACAAATGGCCAGCTGTGAGACACAGATGGGGATATATTTATTTGTGAAAAGTGAAATTCATTTGTGATGTGTGCGGAATTTGTGAATTGTCTTTTACACATTCGTCAGGTGTTTTGAGACTAATCTCTCTCCATATGTGGGTACTCTTAAATGCCGTATCAGATTTTCAGTGTTATATGTCTTTGTTTTGGTTCTCCCACGAGACACGCTGATTTTACAAATTTTAAAAACGTCCTGGATGAGTCTGCATCACACACGGTAAACAACTGCCAGCGCATGCAGTGAACGCCAAAAACTGTTCTCACGAGGCCGCTGCGTTAGCCAGTCTGTCGAAAACGAAAGGGTATGTATTGCCACCTAGCGGTTCAGAGAGGAATTGCAGGGAGCTGGCCGGAGGGAGTTTCAAGGAGGTCTCCTCTTCCTGGATGAAACGCTAGCTGTAAATACACAAAATAGTCTCATTTGTTTAACGGCATCGATCGGCTTTCGGGATCGGCTAAACTGGAGAAATATCGGCCGATCACATATTTTGATTAAAAATCGTCCGATACCGATACACAGCCGATCGATCCTTCCATCTCTAGTTTAAAGGTGCTTACAGCCTAATCAATGCCTACTAATAAACTAATATCTCATTCTGTGTTATTGTAAAGTGGTAATGAAGTCAGTGTGAATGTGAACAGCTATACTGCAGGTTCATTCACTTCACTCAGAGACATTAGAGGAGAAGTTAATGAGAACAGCTCTCCTGCCGAGTGAGCGTGCTCTGCAGTGTTGGCGCCCCGGAGGCAGTGCGAGCGTTCGGTAATTGAGGTGTGTCCTGACCTGCTGCGGCCTCCCGCGCTGCTCAGGAATGCCGTTAGGAAATCGGGTGTCAGTCAGAGAGCTGTGTCCTGAGGCCGCGCATTAACACTTACGCTCAGGCGCAGACGCAGGCGCGCACACACACACTGAGCATGGCTCATAATGTTTACCTAACATGCTAATGTGGCTGAGCAACACAGGCCTGTAATTCCAGTGGCTGCTGGCGCGGTGACAGTTTGATGGAGGGTTTGCTGTCAGTTCACTCCACTGCGATCCAACAGCGGGAAACACTCCGTGCTGCATTCTCTTAGCTAATAGCTTAACGAAAACAAGAACCAGAGCTTATATCTGTCATATCAGTCTACCTGTTTTTTACAACAGAGTTTAATGTTCTGCTACCAGTCTATGAAGCTGTAACAATCCAGCACCAGCTTATTTCACCGAGTGTCTCTGTGTTGATGTTCCAGCTTGTGATGTTAGATCTACTGGCTTTCTGCACATACTGTCCATACAGTACAGAAAACTTGGAGAGACTCTTTCAGTTGTTCTGCTTCTAAACTGTGGAACTCGGGAGCAGTTGTGGGCTGAAGGGATCCGGGCTTGTGATCTTAGATCTGCACACACTGTCCATACAGTACAGTAAACTTGGAGACTCTTTCGGTTGTTATGCTGTGGAACTCGGGGGCGGTCATGGACTGAAAGTTAGGCATCCGGGATTGCGATCGCCAGTTTGATCCCCTAGATCAGGGGTCACTAATAGCGGACCGCGGTCTGGGTCCGGATCCAGATCCAGACGTTGTCCAGTGCGGACCCAAACCGAAAAACTACTGAGAGTGATTTAATTTTGACTGTGTTTATTTTAAGAGATGGACCTTTTCTTGTCTATTCGGTAGACTGGCTTTACGACGCAGTGAACTCCAATCACATGTGCTGTAAGATCACCAAAAGTGCTCCTCAGCCAATCAGATCTGTGCAGATTGGGGCGTGCAGCGTGCACACAGGCAAGGTACGAAGTAAGAAGCAGCAGCTGGAGACTAAAGCGAGTCTGAAAGAATAACGTGCTCTGAAAACAGAAAGTGAACAGAGGAAACTGAGTGTTTAACAGGAACGGTTCTGGAATGGAGCTGCTCGTCTAGTTTTGGAGAATACCGCTCTGTAAAACCAACATGTCAATCTGTGAAGCTAAGTTAACAAGAAGATGCACGTTTTATTTACTTTCTCTATAAATAAACACTTTAAGATGCACCTTTTTTCAAAAGCATTGGTTTTTTTTACTTGAAGTAAGGAAAAAAAATATTTGGAGCTTTATAAATAATTCATTTAGTTCAGCATTTAAACAGTGAAATATACTGTTATTTGTAATTTGTTTTTTCTTTTAGTCACATTGCAGGGCATGATCAAGCCCACCCTGTGCTTAACAGTTGGAGAGGTGTTCATGTAACACAGCATCCTTTACTCTACAAACATTATTTTACTCATTGTGACCAGATAGTTGTCCACAGTTCACACGACTTGTTTCTTTTACAGAATATCTGACGTGAACTTGGTGGTGAGGATGCTGGAAATGTTTTCTTGGGATGACTCTTCCATCAAGGTCATATTTGTGCAGGTGTCGCTGGGCAATAGATCAGTGCATCACAACAGAGTCTGCTATAACTTCCTGAAGGTCTTTTGCAGTTAAACAGAGGTTTAGATGTCGAGTTCCAGTAATCCTGTGAGCTGTTCTCCTTTAGAAAGTTTTCTTGGCCCTCCAGATCTTAACTTGACCTCCACCGCCCCTGTTAACTGCGATTTGTTATTTACATTACAAACTGAGGGAACGGCAGCCAGAGACGCTCTGCTATCTCCTTATAGGCTTCTACTGTTTTTTTCGGGTCTCATTTATTTTAATGTTAAGAGTGCTGGGCAGCTGCTTACTGGAGCCCATGGCTGCTGAGTGTTGGGACGAGTCGGAATATTTAAAAGGTTTTGGCCTTTCCTAACTACAACGATGAGGAAGGTACTTAAAGTCTAAGACATTGGTGAATGTTGTCTCAGAGCTCCGATCTCTTGGGGTGCCAAAGCCTCTGTCTATCTTATCTTAATTAGAATTTTAAAAAGAGTGTTTTATCTGATGTTTTAGAGATCAGTTCAACTTCTGCTTAATTCAGTATTTTTAGTAACAGAAATTATGACCAAACTTCTGTTGATGATGGTAAATTTCATCCATTATCTTCCGCTTTATCCCACTAATCGGGGTAATGGCAGGCTGGAGCCAATCCCAGTGGCATCTGACGAAAGGGGGGTACACCATAGACAGGTCGCCAGTCTATCGCATGGCCTGATGGTAAAATAGTGGTGAAAAAATTTACTTTTAGGGACAGTTTTGGCTTCAGATGCCCTGCATGCACAGCTGTTTTGTTGGTTTTCTAAATGAAAATAAGTGAACACGTGCTCTACACATAATGCACAGTTAATATCTATTTGCCGTATTTAACTTATTGGGGAAAAAATAAAATTATGCTATATGATATAAAATTATAGCATATTTCATTTTTCATGGATTTTTTTCAGTATTTTAAACTCAAACACAATAAATACCAATAGCATTAGTAGAAATATGTTTATGTTTAATTGTACGTTTTTTAGAGTATGTGTCATATTTTTTGCTGTTTTCGGTTAAATGAATCAACAAAACATAATATGACCTGTGGTGCATATGACTGCATCATGAATAATAACAAAAATGCATTTTTACAATCAGCATATTTGGCTTAATTGGGATCACATTAACTGAAGACAGTTGACATTCTGCTTGTTGCAACAGAACATATGATATAATGGCGATTAAATTTTTGTGGTAACATTTATATTTTAGATTTAGGCATCGTCTGGTTAGCGGACGTCTGGTTCCATTCACCACCATTCTATTTCAATTCAAGTTTATTTATATATAGCGCTTTCTACAACAATGTTGTCACAAAGCAGCTTTACAGAAGTTCTGAAAACAGACAGAGGCTCTAACTGAGGTAGTCTCTGACTGAGGCAGTCTCTGGCTGAGGCAGTCTCTGACTGAGGCAGTCTCGGACTGAGTCTTTATGTAAAGTGGGCGTGAGCTGAAACAGTCCCATCCTATCTCAATGCTGGTGCATCTGGATGGTGTACAGTGATGTAACTGAGGGTGTAGCAGTTGACACAAATAGACAGGAGAGCTGGTTGGTGATGGGTGGGGAGGAGGCCCTGATGTTCAGTCCTCCAACAGCGTTCAACAGACGGGAGGACAGTCATTACCTCAGGAAGAGTGAAGAGAGAAAGTTCAGCTTGGGAGTAAGACTGTAGAGAATATGAATATTCAGAATTTCAGAGTGTGGCTGGCGACTATGGCAGATCTAACTATAACAGCCTAATAGACATGAGACCACCCTGAGACACTGGGATCCCCCCACTCCACCGTCAACAAACCTGTGTGACGGTACATAATAGAAAATATGTTCTTGCAGGTACTCAGGTGTGAGACCGTGCAGGGCTTTATACGTTAGTAAAGAATTTTAGAGTCAATACTGAATTTAAGAGGAAGCCAGTGTAGCGCTGATAAAATTGGACTGATGTGATTGAATTTCCTAGTTTTAGTTAGTTCTCTAAGAAAGGAGACTTCCACCCCAAACTACTCTGAATGACATGGTTTACATTCTAACCATTATTAGTTGAAATATCAGTTGAGACAGTTTGAGTCAGACACTGGTTTCACAGTGTTTATTGGTGGGGTTTAAACGTTTTAGCTCTAAACAGGTAAACTTAAGACACCCGGCGTGTCTTGGCTGAACTGCTGTGTTAGATATAAGTGTGAAGGTGTGCAGATTTGACTTCTGGCTGTCACTTTAGAACAGAACTAAGCTCAGATCCACCACTCAGAGCCCTTTTTCCAAACAGGAGCCCTGAACCTGCTCGTTTATTGGTATTCCTTACATCCATCTATAGCTGTGTGTTCTCAGAAGACGTGCCGTGAAATGAGTCTGGCTTTATAAGCTGCAGAGCGGAGCGCGAGGGGGTTATTCTGAGAGCGGGAAGAAAGCGGCAGACGGGCGAAAGAACAAGCCACAGCAGATAACCGATAGCAGCAGAGATGAGACAGGATCAACAGGAATGTGTGAGAGCGCGGGAGAGTGCAGCGCGAGGCAAGTCGGCGTCTGTGCAGACACAAGTGAACTCTGCCCACCGCCCTGCATTTACCCGAGCCACGCTGCAGCGCCACGTCAGGGGACTAGAACGAGCTAGAGAGAGAGAGAGCTGGAAAAATAGTATAATAACAGGGGACATGCAGACAAACCAAACCACAGTGACATCATGGAGTAGCGGCTGTTATCGCAGACTTGGATAATGGAAAAGCCACAGAGACACAAAGAGAGAGAGAGAGAGAGACAGCACAGGCTGGAACAGCAGAGCCAGCGTTAATGCAGATGAAATCCAATGTTATGATATTTTGGTATCTAAGGGAAGTGTTATGATATCTAAGGAAAAACCTTTGTATCATTTTCCTGTATCTCTCTATCTTCAGCTACTATTTCAGAGCAATCTGTAGTCGTTACCTGTAACTGACACCAGCTTCTATTGGCCTGGACAGCGTATGACTCAGCACTAAGTAGTGACAGTGAAAAACTGCAGTGCTGTTAGGATTAAAGATGCATATTATTTCAGCCTAATGTTGCTATCAGTGAATGTTAACAGATCAGATGAAGCTTATGGGTACACACTAAATCATTCACTGCTGCTGTTATTTATTAAAGATATACTTTATATAGTGATGCCGTCTGTGTTTCAATTCTGAGTCTGTGTAGGTTTAGGTGAAGGTCCATTTATATATATATATATATATATATATATATATATATATATATATATATATATATATATATATATATATATATATACACCTTTCACAACAGATGTTGTCACAAAGCAGCTGTACACACAAATCTCAGTCCAACTCCCAATGAGCCAGCCAGGGGCAAGAGCAACTCCCTCAGATCAAGAGGAGGAAACCTCAAGAAGAGCCTCACTCAAAAAGAGGAATGGATATAGACCATTGACTGCTGACTGATATATATATATATATATATATATATATATATATATATATATATATATATATATATATATATATATATATATATGCTGAATTTACTAAATCGGTAACATCCCTGTTGGAACTGTTCGAGTTAAGGATGTAGGCCACTTGCCCCAAGAGTGCTAATGTGTTGTGAATGGGAGCTAGTAAGCATGAACTTCTTAATAATGATATAATAAGAGTAATAGAATTGTGTTTATCAGGACCAGAGCCACATTTCCTGAAAATGTACTAATATTAAATATTGAATCATAATAAAAAATATAGAACAGAAGATATATATGAAGATATACACAGGAGTGCAGGTGTAGCTGAGCTATAAGCTGTAATTCTGAGCTATAATTGGACCATTTAACATTATGTTCACAAATCAGATCATGATACACATGTGGTTAAATGACTAAGTAAGTAAATAATGTTAATAATAATAATAATAATAATAATAATAATAACAACAACAACAGTATAGTATGTTTAGTAGTAGACTCATCACAAACCAACACTGTGAATTCATGATATAACATAAAGATATATTTCAGCCAATGGTGCTAAAGTTTAGAACAGTAATTAAAACTATTATTATTATTATTATTATTAATATCATGTTGCAAATTGGCAACATTGGCAATCTCGAGTGAAGCATAGTCCTCATTGTTGGTGGTCTGTCACCAGCCGGAGCTGTCCCCAGACAGGTCCTCAGTTTTAAACGGTGAAAGTCCTGATAAAGCTGTTCTTCTTTTGGCCAACAGAGGGAGCTGCTGCTGCCGAGGTCTATTAAGCACCTCCACCACTTGCTGGCCTAGTTTTAGAGAGCACTGCTGTGTTAAACTCCACCACAAGTTAGCGAGTGTACAGTGAGTCCACAACATAACCACTAATGTTTTTTCAAGACACATGGCAACCCAGGGCCAGGGTTACAGATCCTGATTATCCTGAATAATCACTCTTTTATTTCTTATACTGGATGTTTTAAAGACTTTATGGATTCATTGATTTGATTATTTCAGTTCAGAAATCTGGCCACCTTACTCTACTCGAGAGTGCTAATGTTGCTAATAGTGAATGAAGGCTTATAGAAGACAGTTAGCATGGTGCTAGTAATAATACTAACATCAACAACAACAATTTCAACAACAACAACAACAATAATAATAATAATAAACACATAAGCAGAGCTTGTTGGGAGGCCAGCTAGCATAATCAGATCTAACTGGTCAGCAGTGTCATTTTGAGTGAGACATTCTTTTATGTTTTTTGGTGACAGTAAAGATGGTACTGTACCTAGACATGGTGAAGGAGAGTTAAAGAGGGTCCTTGGGGGGCCACTTTAGTACAAAGAGTGGGAGCAAAACTAAAGAGAGGGATGGTGTGAAGGAATGCTAGCTTAGTGAGAGAGAGAGAGAGAGAGAGTGAGAGAGAGAGAGAGGTAATGCTGTAGTGTGCATGTGTGTAGGGGGCTGGGTGGTACAAGGTGGAACCCTCTCTCTAGAGGCCAACAAAGCTAAATGGAGTGCAGGGTTCTGCTCAAGTGGGATACAGACTGATCCAAAATCAGCCTCCTGAGGCTACAGCTATTACAGCTATACAACAGCCCAAATCTAAACTGACCCCAGAACAGTTTTCACAGGGCAGCCTTACAAGGGTGTGCCTGCAGTCTAGCTCAAGCCCACAAAAGCCTCCTTGCTGACCGCCCTCCTCCTCCTCCTCCTCCTCCTCCTGCACGAGCGTGTGTGAATGTGTGTCTCAGCATGCCCGTGCACACACACACACACACACACACACACACACACACACACACACACACACAGACAGACACGTGTGCTGAGCAAACTAGTTTGGACTCCCCGCTGGATTCACTGCCTGTACACTCACCTGTGGAACTTTAAATGTGCCTTATGGGACTTTTTTAATCAGCTTACACCAACAAAGTTCCTTTTGGTTCTCCTACGTTTGGTGAATGAGTGCTTATCTGAAATCAGCATTGGATTCCAAGCAGCAAGCGGGGAACCTGGCTCAGGTAAATATGTGAGTTTGATTGATGGTATTTGAGACCCTTTTTTTGCTTCGTTACTCTTGTGTACACTCTCCAATGCACTCTTATACCTGTGGTTTACAGGCTGTCACAAGTCTTAAGCTTTAGAATTTATTGCTGTAGGCTAAGGGTGGGTGATCTGTACAGCCAGGTACATAAATGAAACCCCATTACAGTCACGCCTGTGAAGTCGTAAAGTGTTCTGAAGTGAAGACAGTATTGTAGGCATACCTTAAAAGAACATTTAACTATATATATATATATATATATATATATATATATATATATATATATATATATATATATATATATATAAACTGAATGATCTAAGTACAAGTTACCTTTAAATTACCTTTAAAAAAAAAAAAATATATATATATATATAGTTTGAAGGTAATTTGTACTTGTACTTAGCTCATTCTATTTGTTTGCCTTTTGACTGCTGTATCATGACTTTTGCCCATCTGCTCAGCTTTATGTGTACAGTAAAGCTCATATAGGTATCTTATGCAATCCCCCTACAGCTTTTGTTCCCTCATACAGAGCTTTTTAACAAAGTCCAGGTGCTCCGAGAGGAGCATGCAGGATGATAACCGTGTGTTACCTGTCCCGTGTGGAGCCGAGAGCTCAGAGGGAAGCCTAATAACGGGCTGCAGCGTATGTGATTATCAGTGTTGGGTTTGCAGGAAGCATGTATTTTCCAGCATATGACTGTCTGACTGTTAAAGATATATTTTCAGCTTCCAGTTGTCACAACACGTCTAAGAATCTGAGACTGAAAGGCAGCAGGAGTGGACACAGGGATCACTGGGTTTATAAGATAGCTGGCCAGGTGTGTAACAGAACACACCTATGCCTAAACTAAACCAGTGAGCGACACAGATTCGGCTCCTAAGCCCACAAACTTTCTGCTTAACAGCAGCACATGACGGCGGGATTTGTGTGGATTGGAAACATTGTGTAAAATACTGCATGTGTGAATGTAGACATACTGGTTAGAAGTTATGTACATATGGTTTTTACTACATATGGTTTTTAATTAGGCGAGGGATGAATAAACGATGAGTAGAGGAGTGCGGGTCAGTGTATTTGGAGACCTGTCCTGAGTGAGTACATGCAGTTTGGTGGCTGTAGGTTTAACAAAACCGTAATGTAATAAAAATGAATGGGACTCTATGGGAAAAAAAGAGGGATAAAAAAACAATAAACAGACGAGTGCGGGTCAGACCAACACTGCAGCCATGGTCGGGGGGTCTGCCCTGGTCAATGCATGCGAAAAGGTGTCTGACGATCAAGCAGAAGTTCCATAGATTGGTTTGCATTTTGCCATCCTATTCATTCTCTATGGGAAAAAAGAGGGATGAAAAAAAAGACAAACAGACGAGTGCTGGTCAAACCAACGCTGCAGTCATGGTCGGGGTTCTGCCCTGACTTAGTGTATGTGAAACAGTGTCTGTCGGTTGTGCAGAAGTTGAGTAGACTAGCAAGCACTTTTCTGTCCTATTCATTCTCTATGGGAAAAATTCGGAAAAAAATCTGTTGCTTTCCGGAATCTGTGCGTCCAATCAAAAAGCTGTATACAAGCCCGAATCACCCAATCACACCGGACAATCTGGAGTTTAAACTGTGTTGATTTAAAACTGAAGATCTGAGAGAAAGCAAAAAAATGAATAACAATAGATTTGCACAACCATAATAAATATGTTATTTATTACTTACCTAGTTATGTAATGATTGCATAAGTTTATGGCTTAATGCACTAATCCTAAAAAGTCTTTCAGCATTTTACATCCAAATTGATATTGGATATGCAGCAAATCACATATTACATATATATACACTACCACTCAAAAGTTTAGGATCACTTTAGAATTTAAATTCATGCAATTTTCATGCAATTTTAAAGAAATTAAAAAAAATGTTTGTATTAAAGCCTATTTTTGTATAGAGGCTTATTTTGCATATAGTCCTATTATCAGTAATTCTCAGTCCTCTGTCTAAATCTCCTGGTACGGCCACCAATCCAAGTTAAGGATGTTGTTGGGCTAATTGGTTGTTAGGACACTCTTGCTCAATTGTGATGCACAGCTGAAAAACATTCTACTAATAAGTGAGTATAAAAGGGAGAACAACATTCTAGGTTAGTTCTGAAGCATCAGCAGTTGTTGGCTTGCTGACCGACTCAAAATGACCAGAAAGAAACAACTTTCTTTAGAGACCCGTCAGTCCATTGTTGTTTTAAGGAAGAAGATACTCCATTGAAAACAAGAACATTTCATGGGATCCCAAACTTTATATATATAAATGTTTGAGCACCTTGTGGTGGCCAGTTCTATGATGAATTTTTAAAATCAGATCCAAGTGTCTCAAATGCCAGGCTGCCTTTAACAACAATAACTATTGTTAATGAATGAATGAATCAATCAACATTTATTCATATAGCGCTTTTTACTACAAGTGTTATCTCAAAGCAGCTTAAGCAGTTAAGCTGTTTATGAAAAAGAATCCATGCATAACAAAATGTGAGAAAAGGTGTCCGGGTCCAAGCCCCCCAAGAGCAAGCCAGAGGCGACACTATTATAGAGAATAAATCAGGGCAAGAGCCACAAATAGTACTAAAATAATATTTACCAACAGAAAGTATCTATTTCAGCTCTCTGGTTTGGATCTAAGTACTTCTGGCTGTGTCCCGAGATGCCACGGTGCCATGCTGTCCTTGTTTTTGTGTACAAGACTTTACAGATTGTGCAGTGAAGTATCTTCTCCTCCACGCGGTGTGGATTGAAAGTCGGACTGGGCAGCCTGACAGCATGATTGTGATAAATAAGTCTCTCTCTGTCCCGAGAATGGCATGTCTTCACTCTTCACTGAGGGTCGGTAATTAATCGAGAAGCGGCCTTCAGTCAGGACACTTGTGCCACAGCCGGCCCTGAGAGAGACGGCACGTCCTGTGTGGATGATGTCATCAAGGCAAGCCCTGCTGTGTTACCATGGCGCAGTAGTTTGTTTGTGTTCGAAACACCTAGCCCGCAGTGATGCTTTTCATTACTGTCTGTTCAGATGACCTCATCTCACCTCCCTGTACTCACTACTGACTCACACACATCTGCACACACACAGACACACCTCTACCTCCATGTGTTCACACACAGGTACACTGATTTCACACCCACTGATAAGAGAGAGCTTATTCAGTAGAGAGCTTTGGCTGCTGCTGGATGGTTATTATAGAAGAAGATTTTTGTAAATACATTTAAACAAACACATACGCTATAGAGCTTAGAATCACTGGCCACTTTATTAGAAACACCTACCTTGTACTTCCATGCACTGGCCACTTTATTAGAAACACCTCCCTTGAATTTCCATGCATTGGCCACTTTATTAGAAACACCTCCCTTGAATTTCCATGCACTGGCCACTTTATTAGAAACACCTCACTTGTATTTCCATGCACGGGCCACTTTATTAGAAACACCTCACTTGTATTTCCATGCACTGGCCACTTTATTAGAAACACCTATCTTGTGCTTCCACTCACTGGCCACTTTATTAGAAACATCTACCTTGTGCTTCCACTCACTGGCCACTTTATTAGAAACATCTACCTTGTGCTTCCACTCACTGGCCACTTTATTAGAAACACCTCCTTTGTACCTCCACGCACTGGCCACTTTATTAGAAACACCTCCCTTGTACTTCCACGCACTGGCCACTTTATTAGAAACACCTCCCTTGTACTTCCACGCACTGGCCACTTTATTAGAAACACCTCCCTTGTACTTCGATGCACTGGCCATTTTATTAAAAACATCTACCTTGTACTTCAACTCACTACTTCCACTTATTGGCCACTTTATTAGAAACACCTCTCTTGTGCTTCTACTCACTGGCCACTTTATTAGAAACATCTACCTGGTGCTTTTACTCCCTGGCCATTTTATTAGAAACACCCCCTTATACTTCCATTGACTGGCCACTATATTAGAAACACTTCTCTTGTACTTTCAGTCTCAGGCCACTATATTAGAAACACCCCCTTATACCTCCACTCACTGGCCACTTTATTAGAAACATCTACCTTGTGTTTCCACTCACTGGCCACTTTATTAGAAACACCTCCCTTGTACTTCCACGCACTGGCCACTTTATTAGAAACACCTCCCTTGTACTTCCATGCACTGGCCATTTTATTAAAAACATCTACCTTGTACTTCAACTCACTACTTCCACTTATTGGCCACTTTATTAGAAACACCTCTCTTGTGCTTCTACTCACTGGCCACTTTATTAGAAACATCTACCTGGTGCTTTTACTCCCTGGCCATTTTATTAGAAACACCCCCTTATACTTCCATTGACTGGCCACTAAATTAGAAACACTTCTCTTGTACTTTCAGTCTCAGGCCACTATATTAGAAACACCCCCGTATACTTCCACTCACTGGCCACTTTATTAGAAACATCTACCTTGTGTTTCCACTCACTGGCCACTTTATTAGAAACACCTCCCTTGTACTTCCACGCACTGGCCACTTTATTAGAAACACCTCCCTTGTACTTCCATGCACTGGCCATTTTATTAGAAACATCTACCTTGTACTTCAACTCACTACTTCCACTTATTGGCCACTTTATTAGAAACACCTCTCTTGTGCTTCTACTCACTGGCCACTTTATTAGAAACATCTACCTGGTGCTTTTACTCCCTGGCCATTTTATTAGAAACACCCCCTTATACTTCCATTGACTGGCCACTAAATTAGAAACACTTCCCTTGTACTTTCAGTCTCAGGCCACTATATTAGAAACACCCCCGTATACTTCCACTCACTGGCCACTTTATTAGAAACATCTACCTTGTGTTTCTACTCACTGGCCACTTTATTAGAAACACCTCCCTTGTACTTCCACGCACTGGCCACTTTATTAGAAACACCTCCCTTGTACTTCCATGCACTGGCCATTTTATTAAAAACATCTACCTTGTACTTCAACTCACTACTTCCACTTATTGGCCACTTTATTAGAAACACCTCTCTTGTGCTTCTACTCACTGACCACTTTATTAGAAACAACTACCTGGTGCTTTTACTCCCTGGCCATTTTATTAGAAACACTCCCTTATACTTCCATTGACTGGCCACTAAATTAGAAACACTTCTCTTGTACTTTCAGTCTCAGGCCACTATATTAGAAACACCCCCTTATACTTCCACTCACTGGCCACTTTATTAGAAATGTTAGAAAATGTATAAACTTTATTAGATGTGCAGTTACTGGATGTAGCCCACCTGCGGACTGATCAGCTCCCCCCTACCCCCTTCATCCTTGGTCTGTTTCTGACCTCAGGACTTCTGTTGGGTGGTGAACTATTCTAAGCACATGAGCGGCACTGACATGGTAGTGTCTGTTGTGCTGGTACGACTGTAACAGACATCAGTTTCGATACCAGGTCGAGAGTAGACCACCGCCTAGTCAAGATAATACTCTGTGGTCAGAAACTGACCACTAAAGATGGAGATACTAGGATACAGTGACAGTACTCTCTGAGAGAAAGTGGATTGTGGATGCTGAATCAGTTTTTTCAGCTCTCCAGCTGCTCCACATTCACAGCCGTTTACACCTGACCCTTTTAGCCCTGAGCCTCACGGCCCCCTGACCTTTCAGATGGTCTTCTAAGCCCTCTGCTTGGCCTCCAGCCTCGGACTGGAGCTTTTTCCAGCAGGCTTCTAAATGGCTAATTCCTTTAGTTGTCACGAAGCATTAGCCTCCCTTACATTCCCAGTGTGGTTAAAAACCAGCAGGAGGCGACTTTCTACCCCTGTCATGCCCACCACCCCCCCACCCCCCACCACCTCTAAAATAACACCGAAGGGGGAATAGAGAGAGACAGACAGAGAGAGAGAGAGAGAGAGAGAGAGAGAGGAAATTGGGTTTTATGTCAGAGTTAAAGAGCGTGTTATAGCCGGGTGTCACTCTCTGGGGGGCGAGAGGGGACGAAGTAGAAAGGGGGGAAAATGGAAAGAAAGCTCACTCACACAGAGCATCATCCTATTCTGTCAGAGCGAATAAAAAAAAACGAGCCGATTTGGACATGAAGGGGCTTTCTGTTTGTGAGAGAGAGGGACACAGAGAGGTTTTAGGTCTTTGTGGGATGCAGTGTCCCCGGTATGTGAGGAAAACAAGAACGCACTGTGGAAAACGTGGTTATTTACTGCAGACGTGGAGGAATAAGAGCGGGCACACTCGTTTTCTGTTATCTTACTGTTAGAAGTTCATTTCACTCAACATTTTAAGACTTTTACTTTACAAAAGATGCATTAAAACTAGAGATGGAAGGATCGATCGACTATGTATCGATATCAGCTGATTTTAATCGGAATATGCGATCAGCTGATATTTCTCCAATTTAGCCGATCCCGAGAGCCGATTGCTTTAAACAAATGAGCCTAATTTGTATTTCATCCAGGAAGAGGAGCCCTCCATGAAACCCCCTGCAGCCAGGTCCCTGCAATTCCTATCTGAACCACTAGGTGGGAATGCATACAGTTTCATTTTCAACAGACTGACTAAAGCAGCGGCCTCACGAGAAC